>JADRCD010158363.1:0-16855 GCA_019843815.1 Montemys delectorum
TGTGTGTGTGTGTGTGTGTGTCTGTGTGTGTGTCTGTGTGTGTGTCTGTGTGTGTGTCTGTGTGTGCATATGTGTAAGAGTGTATACATGTGTGCATGTCTATCTGTCTGTTTGTCTGTATATATTGTGGACTTGGGAGTTACGGTTCAGCATGTATAAGGAAGTTACCTTAAGAGTTGTTGTTTATGTACCTGAGTTCCCAGAATCTACATGAAAAGTCAAACATGGTAGTAAGACCTGGGCAGTAGTGGGAGAATAGGCAGGAAGCTCACAGGTCAGCTGTTATGTAGTAAGAAGAGCTGCAAACAGCAAGAGAGTCAGCTACAATCACGTAGAGGGTGATAAGAGACTCTGAAAAGCCAAGTCTAACCTTTGTGCCTGCATCATGGCACATACACAACTGTTCTCTTTCTATTTCTTTCTCACCCTCCCTTTCTCCCTCCCTCCCTGCCCCTTTTCTCCCTCTGTCTCTTTCTCCTTCATCCATAAGGGTCCATGATTTGCTGAAGAATGATAAACCAGACTCAAATAGTATGTAAGTACAAAGAGTGTTTTATTCTATAGAAATCCAGCCTGCTGGGGACTTCCATTAACAAGATAGACAAACTTAGGCTCATTTTAAGCACATTAGAATTCTGGAATAGATGAGCTTTACCTTACTCTATTTCTAGGCATTCCAGAATCATTATTGCCATGTGAAGGCTGGAGCCTGGGGATTTTCTATTAGTAATTGGCTTGCCTTGACTTAGGCCTAGTCTCCTTAACTGCCAGTTTGAAGTCTGTCATGGAATCAGTTCTCATTCCCCACTTTCAGTAGTGGGTCATCTTGAAACCTTGAGATGTTTCTGAAGCTCCTATACTAGCAGCTCAAGCCAGTCCTATATCAAGGAGACAACCTAGTAACACAGCAGAAGTGGACCCATGTTCAAGTCAATTGTTTGGAGTTGCAAGCTGGTTGAAGACATCCTTCCCAGGGTAATAAATCTCTGTGCACAAGCTGTATTAGAACATAAAAATCCTCAGTCGCACTTACAACCAGGCTATGAATATATGCAGTAAGCCCTGAGGTACAAACCCAACAAGCATTCTCTGGTAGTATCATGTATCCTTCAACAGTAGGGGTTACAGTGTGGTTACAGACATAGGAATGGGATGAGGGTACCTTAATTCCAATGCAAGGTCTCTGTCTGTTAACCAACAGTTTTGTGTTAAGTCCAGGGCAAGAAGAGTTAAAAACTGGCAGTCCAATCTGTCTTCTTCTTGCCAGACACTGTGAACTTGATGAAAAGGTTGTTGTATCACCTCCTGGGAGTAGCCAGATAGTAAGGGGGCTATTGACTGGTGTAGCAAAGTGTAAGCAGAAAGCTTCACCTGGAAATTTCCTCCACTGGGACCTCAACTGCTGGATCATCTCTCTTCTAGCAGGAGGGAATGATGTATCCACGTCCTGACCCCTTCCACCTTAACAGCATGGTTAGGAAGATAGTGTGAGGTCCTTTCCATCAAGGTTCCAGAGTCTTGTGGTTATGTCTCTTAATACACACTTTGTCACCTGGCTCAAAGCAATGGGGATTAGAGGGAGGAGCAGATTTATAAACCTGGTAGATGGAAGGCCAGACCCTGTGGAGGGCTTCCAAGGATTTTAAAAACTTATGTTGGTCATATTTGGCTGAGATGTTAGACTGGAGATGCTGTCTATTCTCCCAAATAGGATCTCAAAAAGGGTGGGGCTAGAGAATAAGGAGTGTTCCTATCTCTACATAAGGCATAAGATAGGAAAGAAGCCCTGTCACTGCCAGTTTCAGGGGTTAATTTAATCAAGGCCTACTTCAGGGTCCGATTTATCCTCTCTATTTCCCCTGAACTCTGGGGTTTGTATGTAAAATTTAATTTCCAATTGATCCCCAGAACCAGTGCTAGAAATTGAGTTACCTGAGACATAAATGCTGCTCCATTGTCAGACCAAAGCAGGGTAGGCTAACCCTGGGTATGATTTTCCAGAAGCTTCTTTGCCAATGCATTGGCAGTTTCCTTCTTTGTAAGGTAGGCTTCTACCCATCCTGAAAATGTATCTACAAAAACTAACAAATACTTATATCTACATGTTCCTGGTTTTATTTCTGTATAATGTATTTCCTAATCAGATCCTGGCCATTGATCCCTGACTCTGGTTCCTGGAGCAGTTCCTTAATTGGGGACTGAGGAGTTCATAGCCTGGCAGGTTTCACAGTCTGAGATTACCTGATCAACCAGGTGTACTAAATCAAATATTTTGTACCATGCCCCTCACAGTAATTCCTTCAGTTTTCAGTGAGAAGATGTGAAGCTTGAAGGATCTGATGGATGAATTGCTTAGCAAACTCCTTAGGTAGGATGATTCAGCCTTTACAGTTCAACAACCATCCTTCTCTTCTGTAAGCCCCTTGGCATTTGGCCTTATGTAATTCACCCTCATCAGTATTTTCAGGGATGTATAGGAGTGTAGGAAGCACCAAAGCTACCAGGATGTTGGCAATGGAAGCTTGGACAGCCTCTTGATTGGCTTTATCAGCTATCCTGTTCCCTTGGGCTATTGCTGATGTTGCTTTCTGATGCCTGGGACAATGAGTTATGGCGACTTTGAGAGGAAGCAATAATGCTTCCAATAAAGCAAACATTTTGTAAATGTAAGCTATGGGTTTTTTTTTTGCCAGTTTTAAAGCCTGGGTTAAGTTTTCTGGGCTGAAGTACCTGGGGGGGGGGAAATCAGTTGCCCAAAAAACAGAGTCCAAGTCCATTATCACCACCCCTACATACCTTATTCTATTCTGGAAGAGGCTGCTCTCATCCATGAAGTAGGTATGTTCCATGTCTGACTAGAATAAGTAAGAGATCCATTCTATTCCTGGCCCTTGTTGGCCTCATATAAGAGTTTACTATCTGTAATGGTTTGTATATGCTCAGTCCAGAGAGTGACAATACTAGATGGTGTGACCCTGTTGGAGTAGGTGTGGCCTTGTGGTAATAGGTGTGTCACTGTAAGTATGGGTTTTAAGACCCTCATCCTGGCTGCCTGAAAGCCAGTATTCTGTTAGCATACTTCAGAAAAAGATATAGAGCTCTCAGCTCTGCCTGCACCATGCCTGCCTGGACACCATCATGCTCCTGCCTTGATGATAATGGACTGAAATTTTTAAGCTGTAACCCATCCCCAATTAAATATTGTCCTTATAAGAGTTGCCTTGATCATGGTATCTGTTCATAGCAGTAAAACCCTAAGACACTATCTCGGTGAACTCTTTGGGTTGGTAAAACTGGGATACTAAGGATGATTTTCTTGGTCTCCATGGTTTTAAGTATAAACAATTCTTGTCTTTGATGGTCATAAATATTGAACAGCTATCTACTGCATAACTCTTGTTTGTGATTGTTCTCCATACACACATAGTTCTTACCATACAGCTGCTATATAGAGCTATTGCAATTCTTGTTATAGCCATATTGCCTGTACTTCTTTTCCACCTTCATATTGTTTTTTGTAATTTCAGAATTGGGCTCAGCATTTAACATACAAGAACATGTGTCTCTATTTATTTTCTTAGACCTCCATATTTGCCTTTCCTAAATATATACATCTTTGTGTTTTTAGCCATTTGGCATGGTATTACGTTTAGGAGATATCCTAGAATGAATCCACATTAGAGGTGTCTTCTACCATCACATTACCATAGGGGCATGAGTTGTGTTGAAAATTAATAGATGCAAAGGTAAAGAATAATCTATGTAACTAACAAATTGATTTTCAATAGCTTTTTCTACCTACTGTAAAGCAGACATTCCTTCTTTAATTAAAATTCTAGGAGACTTTGGATCAGAACTACCTTTGAGAATATCAAATAAGGGCTTCAAATCTCCTGTAGTAAGCTTTAAGTAGAAACAAAGTCAATTGATATCACCTAATAATTTTTGAAAATTATTTAAAGTTTTTAATTTCTCTCGACGAATAACTATCTTTTGAGGAAAAACAGTTTGATCCGTGAGTGTAAAGCCTAAAAAATTATACAGATCCTGAGTTTGCACCTTTTCTGGGGCTATCTGTAGCCCTCTCTCATTTAAAGCAACCTGTAAGTCTCTATAACATAAAAGTACATCTTGAGCAATTTTACCAGCTAATAAGACATCATCTGTATAGTGGGTAATGTATATCATTGGCCATTTTTTTCATATAGGGTCAATGACCTGAGCGACAAACTTCTGACATAACATAGGACTATTAGCTATGCCTTGAGGAAGCACTGTCCATTGATATCTTTTCATAAGTTCCTTAAAATTAACAGATGGAACACTAAAAGCAAATCTCTCACAATCCTCAGGGTGTAAAGGAATTGTAAAGAAACAATCCTTTAAATCCATAACTATCTTGTAAAATCTTTTTGGAATTGCCACTGGAGATGGCAATCCAGTCTGTAACGTTCCCATTACTACCATAATCTCATTAACCTTTCTCAAATCTTGTAATAATCTCCATTTACCTGACTTTTGATAGCAAATATAGGCGTGTTCCACGGGGAATTCGATTCCCTCAGATGTCCTGCTTCTAATTGCTCCTGTAATAGCAAAGAAGCTGCTTTTATTTTTTTCTTGAGATAAAGACCACTGATCAACCCATACTGGAATATCATTAACCCACTGATTTTTGTCAGCATGGAGCACAGGAAAGATAGTGGCCATCATGGAAAATGTTTCAAACCTTTACTATTAGAGCAAGGCTTATGGTCTCTGTATGTTCTAATGTCCCATTTGGACCTCTGCTTATTAGCTAACTCACTAGGGCTGCACAAAACCAACCCCATCTGTGATAACAGATCTCTCCCCCACAGAGTAACAGGGAGATTAGACATAACATATGGCTGGATCTGCCCTGAATTACTTTCCTCATCTCTCCAGGTTAGAAGCTTAGAGTTTCATTTTGGGTTATTGGCATAGCCAATCCCTTGGAGATGAATAATAGATTCAGTCAGAGCCTAAGTAGAGGGCCAGTTTTGACCTCTAACAATGGTCACATCAGCTCCAATATCTATTAAACCTTCAAAACTTTTTCCTTCAATAATTAATTTAAGATTAGGTCTTTTACTAGTAATAGACTATACCCAAAATACTTCAGGAGCACCAGAACAACCCTGTCCTTTCTCATTATTAACAGCCTTAGAAGACAGGATACAAAGGAACCAAAATAAGCTGAGCGATTTTCTGATTAGTGGGTACCGTAATTACACCTCGAGGTGAGGACACCATAATCCTAATTTCTCCCTGATAATCGCGGTCAATAATGCCTGGATAAATCTGCAATCCATTTACAATCATGCTACCTTTTCCTAAGACAAACCCCCAAGTCTCTGAAGGTAAAGGCCCATAAACTCCAGTGGGCAGAATCTGAACTCCCATCTCTGGCGTTAGTACTGTGTGACAGGTGGAACATAGGTCCACTCTTGCACTTCCTGGGGTTGCTCTGAAGAGCTCAGATATAGATCTTCCTGGTTTGGCAGCAGCCTCGTGGCCCCATATATTGCCTGCTGTTTTAAGAGCAAGGCCTAGGGCTGGCCCCTGGACCCATTTTTTGACTGGGTATTGTCTTGAAAACCCTTTCTAATTCGACTCTCTCTGACCCAATGTTTTCCTCTCTTACAATGAGCACAGACTGAGTGCTGTCTGTCTGCACTTCCTGATTTTTTAGGACACTCATTTTTAAAATGGTTAATACTTCCACATAAATAGCATCTTTTCTTTTCCTGCCTTTGTGCCAGAATCTCTGGAATTGTAGCGCCTTGCAATGTGGCTGCCACAGCTAAACCCTGATTATAGGAAGGCCCGATATCTGCACAAAGGCGAATATATCCAGATAAATCCATTTGACTCTTGTGCGGCAGAATAACTGCTCTGCACGTTGAATTAGCATTCTCAAAGACTAATTATGTGATAAACGGACCGTCCATATAGAAATTTCCAAGCGTTCTGCTGGCAGCCTGCTGTAGTCTAGTGATGAAATTCTGAAAGGGTTCCTCTGGACCCTGTTGGATTCCAGATAGACTCCAGCTACCTTCACCTCTCGTGGGTAACTGCACCCAAGGTTTTCTAACCGCCATTGCAATTTGGGCAAACACCCCGGCGGGGTACTCAATTTGTCTAGCATTCCCTTCATACTGAGCTTCCCCTATAAGCATGTCTAGATTCCAATCTGGATTACCTGACTGAGCATTTAGTGCAGCCATTTTCTTACTAGCTTCCTGCCATTCTGAGTTCCACACCAGATAATCCCATGCCTGTAACGTGGCTCAGCACAAAATCTTCCAATCTTGCGGCATTAGATTATTACCTATGACATTTTCCAATAATGCCTGAGTAAATGGCGCATTAGGCCCATATTGAATTATTGCCTCCTTTAGATCCTTTAGATTTTGATATCCAAAGCTTGATAATATCTGTATACTTCATCATTCCGATCCTGGCATTCTGTTCCACCACTGGAAATGCTAGCAATCCAGAAGTATCTGGTCCGCTCTCTCGAGGCTGAAAGAATGCCCTCTCTAAGGGCAAACATCCTGCTTCCCAATGGCTGTCTTTCCTTTTGCCTGTCAGCGTCTTTAACTCTTTCAGCTCATCACTCAATTCCTGTAGCTTAACTTCAAGGTCCAGCTTACTTTTTTTTTTTTCATTTTTTTTATTAGATATTTTCTTTATTTACATGTAAATTTTTCCTTTCCCAGGTTCCCCTCCAAAAAACAAACAGACAAACAAAAACAACAAGAACAAACACCTTTTGCCTCCCCCCTCCCCATGCCTGCCACCCCACCCTCTCCCACTTATTGGCCATGGCATTCCCCTACACTGGGGCACAAAATCTTCACAAGGCAGAGGTCCTTTACTCCTATAGATGATCGAATTGGCGATCCTCTACTATACACATGCTGCCAGAACATTCAGTCCCACCATGTATAGTCCTTGATTGGTGGTTGGGTCCCTGGGAGCTCTGAGGGTACTAGTTAGTAATTGTTGTTCATCCTAAGGGGCTGCAAATCCTTCAGCCCCATAGAACCTTTCTCTCGACCCTCTTAGAGTCCTGTCTCTTATCCGGGAGGAAGCAGACTTTGCGTATAAACGCTGTCTCTTTTCATGAGACATAGGGAGTTTGCCTTTTGCAGAAGCAGTTTGGGCCTCCTCGTCTTCCATAGCTGAACCTGATGAGGTATTTTGATCCTCCTCACTCTCCATTCTGGAGTCTACTGAGGAGCTATCTGTTTCCGAAGTAATCTCAGAGCTAGTCAAACTCAGTTCAATTTCTGAAAGCTCGTCCTTCCACTTATTTCTCTCATTTTCCTCCATGATATCCATGACCAGCCCCCAAAGGCGGAGGGGAAATCCATCCACCTTATTATTTCTGAGGGCCTTTCTGATTTTCTCCCAAGATTTCTTATTTATCTTGGTCAGTCCTTCTAGCCAAGGACAGTGAGTTTCTATCTTTTCTGACAGATCCGTCAGTGCTTTTTTTCTCAACCCTGACCCCCTTTGTTCTGAGTAATTTGTCTGCATTCTAAATACTTACCTTTGATACACTTGACCCCATTTCCATTGTCAAAAAAACTCTAGGTGAATCCTGTACCGGGTCAGTACCAATCCAGCCTAGCCCCGCAGCCACAGCCTTCTCACATGGACCTCTACAATATTGCTGGCGCTAGCATTAATTTCTTACCATGTGGAGTGGCTATGCCCTTTTCCTTGTTCCTTTCTTCTTTAGGCAGAGCTCTGCAGAGACAGTGTGTCCTCTGCAGTGACAGTGCCATCTGAGTGAAACCGACCCGCAGTCTCACTCGGGCCTGTGGGTCTCTTCAGCCAGAGGTTAGACAGGACCTGCAAAATGAAACAGGTCAAAGAACAAACAGGCAGACGCCAAGTAGAGTTCTTTCAAAGCGACACTTTACTAGGGGTTGTTTTGAGCTTTTATAGGCAAGTAAGAACTCAGGAATTAAAATGTTTGCATAACATAAACATTGCAGGGTGAAGTCAGGAAAAAGTCAAGAGGGAGTCACAAGTGAAGGTCACCAATGGCTAGGATGTCTATGGATGTAGGCGTTGTCATAGGCAAATTTGTATCTCAGCTGAACTTCTAGGGCAGCTTCTTTCAGAGATAATCGGATAGTCTGCAGAAGGTCATTCAGCTTAATTCCCCAGGTGACCTCCTCAGGCGGAGGCCGCCAAGGTCTGGAGACTGAACTGGGGCTGAACAGGGTTCGGGAGACAACACATAAATACCTGTTAAGTGTATATGTATATATGAAGAACATAATAAATAAGAACATGGTGCATGGGGCTGGAGAGGTGGGTCAGCGGTTAAAAACACTGACTGCTTTTCCAGAGATTCTGAGTTCAATTCCCAGCAATCACATGGTGACTGACTCACAGCCATCTGTAATGGGGATCCAATGCCCTCTTCTGGTATGTCTGAGACAGCAATAGTGTACTTACATACATAAAATAAAGAAATAAATCTTAAAAAAAAAAAGAACATGGTGTATTCATTTAACACCTTAGTAGTGAGTTTCAGAAACAAGACCTCAGTGGTAGAAAACATATATATTCATTTTTTTTTCCTTTTTCTGAATCTTTAGACAAAGAAGCTCTCATACAAGGACAAATGTAGCTGATCTTAACCTTGATTCTTTATGCACTTGACTCATTTAATAATGCTCTTTTGGGGGTTGCCTGATGTGGGACAACTTCAACTAAGAATATTCATTTGTCTTCAGTTTCGCTTTGGTTGATTTACTCTTATTGTCTTGCAAAATGCAGATATCACTTTTAGAACTGGCAAAACAAGTTTTTTATTCATCTACAGATCAGTGCAAGTTACAAGATCCAGGCACAACCAAGGGATAGGGAAATGGTTTCTACTGCTTGATAAGATAAATAGCAAAGTCATGGATATCTTAATACCAATCAATATAGCATGTCCTACCTGAATGATATTATGTTAATTTACATAATTACCCACATCCTTCAATAGAATGCTACTCACTCCCACAGCAACATAACAAAATATAATTCCAAAGTTTGGGTCAGATTTGTTCCAATTACTTTCTTTTCAAGTGAAAGTTTCTGATTAAAAGGAAATGAAACAAAACTATCATTTAAGTACAGAGTGTTCTTCTGCTTGAACAATAAAGTAATTATAAAATAAAGATGCTAATGGAAGAAAGGAAAGTAAGGAAGGATAGGAGGAATAAATAATGACTCAATATAACCAAAGAGCTAAGCTGCAGCAATCAAAGCAAATAGCAAAGAAACAAAAGGCACTGATTAAATTCAACCTCTTTTGCTCTCAAAATAATATGCATGCCACATCATTTTGACAAACAGTATAGAAAGGACTTAAGCTGAAGCCGAGTGAGCATTATTAATTCTATTTTCATTACCATTAGAGGAAAGATGTATTTCCTTGATCAATTAGGAGAAATAATTCCTATCAAATTCTTACGTGTATGTGCAAGTTTGTCCTTGCTCTGGCCTGGAGGCATTAGAAGAAAATAGTACATTGTCATCAGCCTTCTCTTGCTTTTCCTAATCAAGGCACAATATTTTTGCATAAGTATAATTTCTATTGTTATAGCAAATCCAGAGCTAATAGGTGAATTAAAAAAAAAATCCCTGAAATCAAGAGATAGCTTAGCTGGTACAATGTTTGCTGTGTAAGCATAAGGTTATGCATTCATGTCCTAAGAACACAAAAATCTGGCAGATTTGTGGTACAAGTCTCCAGTTCTGCCTGTTCTTCAGGGAGAGAGAGACAGAAGCTAGGGATTTCTGGAGTTCACTGGATAGCCAAATAATACATATGTACAAATACTATACATATACACATACCAACAAACAGAAGAAAAGGGGGAGGAGAATTAGAAACATGAATAGTTAAGTAAACAAGGTGAGAAATGAAAATATATTAAAATTTCACTTAGTGATTTTCTAATTCAAGACTGTATTTACTTAATATCCACCTCTAAACTATACTCATCATAAGGGTACTTTCCTCACAGCTTTTGTAAAATGTAGGAGCATAATATAACAAAGGTTAACTCTTTTAACAAAATGCAAAAGCTTCTCTAGTGAGAAAAACACAAAGCAACTTTATTTTAATTTGCTCTAGGAAAATTAGCAAAAATAGATGGTCCATGAAGACAGCTCAGCACTCAGCATTTCTACTCAGACTGAAGTCTTCTCTACCTTATTTCAACAACCTAGAATAGAAGCTTCCTTCTAGTTTTCCTTCCTTTGATTTGCTTGGTAAAACTCTTGTTTTGACAATGGCACTCACATATTAGCATAATTGAGATGCTTGAAAAGTACTGGAAAACTGAAAATTATGGAAGTTTGGGAGGACTGAAGATCACTGCAGTAGTTTAGAACAAATAGTTCATTTCAGAGAGCTTCTTTTATTCTGATCCAATTTGCTAGACAACAGCTAAGAATTTTATTACCAAACCAGACTAAATGGTAAAAATTGGCTTGTGCTTTCATCTTTCAGTTACCCTGAAATATTAAGCATCCCCCTGTGGGTTTCCTGGACACTTTTATTTAGCATTCACTGCATATTTCTCTGCCTGTCTTTTTTCTATAAGAATTCCAATTGCAAACTCTAACTTATTACTAAATTACCTAAATTGGAATGTGATTAAATGTAACTGCAATCTAATATATATTGCAAAGCTTCTTGTAAGCTTCACCTGAGTGTCAGTGTCTCAATCATCACTGATGTAGACTTTAAAGTGCTTTGCAAAGGTCAGCATTCAAATGGCTGCTTGTGTAATGTGACAAAGAATAGAAGTTTAGTTCATGGGAGAGTTCCAGGAAAACAATAAGAGATTTACAAAGAAGCAACTAACATCTGAGAATAATGAAGGACAATGTTGGAAAGAAGATGCATATTAGTCACAATAAGCAGTTATCCTTCATCTGACTAAACTTCTATTTCTTAGTTAAATAATCTTTCTAGAAACTGAGAAACATGTTTGGAAATTCCCTCATTGTATATTAAGCAGATTTATTTTCCTAATCTTAACTTTTAAGTGTTATTTCCTTTTTAGTTATTTACCTTTAAGAATTTTAGTCTGGCTCAGAAGGTAAATCCTTTTGCCAGTAAGGCTAAGAATCACTTCAATTTGATTCCATGATTCTCATGATGAATGAAAGAGTCAACTCTTGTAAACTATGCTCTGACTCCATAAGACCCCTATAGCACATGTATCCTGATATGTGCAGAAACATGTATATACATGCACACATGAGTATACACATACAGTCCCATACACACACTCTCACACACAAATAACTTAGAGGAAGTTTTGAAAATTTGAAAAAGATGATTGCTTACTTTGCAGACATTTGAAAAAAAATATAGTTTATTTTTTAATGTTTGAAATTAGTCACTTAGTTTTTAATTTTTAAAAATGTCTAAAATAATATACTGTGAATGAAGTCCAATTTTTACCATTGTTTTTTTACTGAGACAGGATAACTACATGACAGGACTCAAATTGGCAGTTCAGGAGGCTAGGCCTAAATCTCTGTTTGTAAAAACTAGGCAAGTCTAGGCAAGTCTGGGCCTCAGAAGCTGCCCCAACAACTGGCCTGAGGCAAGGACACTGGCTCAGCAGCAGTTTGAAGACTTCCATAGCAAAAGTTCCCAGTTTTCCCCAACAACAGTTTCCAGCCCCCAATTCCGAACAGTGGTTCTGGAACTTCCCTCAAGGTAGAACCAAGAGATTAAGATAGAGGTCATCTATCCCTCCCCAGAATTTCCCTAATGTGCTTTAAATTGTAGCTGTGAGCTTACTTGGGTGCCTCAATCCTGGAAGATGGTAGACCCCAGTATGCTGAACTTCTGCAGAATAAAACGCTCTTTGGTTTTGCATACAATTTGAGTCCAGAGTTTCATTCTTCATTGAATTATGGACCCTTACAATATTTTTATACTCTAATTACTTAATCTAATATTTTGAGTACTGCCTTTATAATGTATTTTTCTAACCTCATGATAAGGTGAAATTTAAAATAAGAAAGTAATTTTACTAATAGTGTTTATTGTTCTTCTAAAACTAAGGAATTATGTTTTTGTATTATTTTTTTTTTAGGTTTGTGAAGGAAAGATCATGACTGAGAATCTAGAAAGAGTATTTTGATGAATCAAAAAAATTCTATATAATATTTTGTTGGAAAAATATTTGGTGTCTGTTGGAATGTTTCCCCATTCAGTATTGATTTTATTAATTTGGGTCTTCTTTCTCTTTCTTTTAGTTAGTTGTGCCCAGGGTCTGTCAGTTTTGTTTATCCTCTCAAAGAGTCACTTCTTTTATTCATTGAAATTAATACCTGTTCTACACAAAAATCTCCAAACAAGTAGAAAAAAATTGACAAAGGAAGTTAAATTTTAAACTAGTAGACAAATGAGTATACTTGTTTGTAGTTAATTGTGTTGATTAATAACCTGAAAGTGAAAACTCAGCAATCTCTAAGAAGAACATATGTTCTAGAATCTACTCTCTATATTTTGCATAATTGGTACACAATGGACCAGCAGAATGTTGCTAATTCTCAAAGTAGAAAACAATTAGTAAAAAAAACACCAGTATTAAGGTGACTGGATTGGAATGCTAATATAAGGTAGCACATAGGAAGTAGAATCAAGAGGATCAAGTGTTTAAGGGTAACATGGGATACATAGCAAACTATGTCTAAAAGATGAAGCAATCAGTAAACTACCACCCACAAACCAGTCAGCAGAGAAAGAAACCCAATGATTTCAAGAATTCTGTGAAGGTAAAAGAAACTCAAAAGACTAAACTAGGAATCCATATTTACATAAATATGTAATTATGTAAATGATGTAAATATGCTGTGTATTATTGGAAATATGTATTATGTAGGTTTACTAAATATAGAGAACATAATAGAAGGGGAAGGGAGTAAACAATACCTTCCAATACAACCAATATGAAGTGGAATGAGAAAAAGATTAAAAATATTCAAAGATTCTAGTAAAAATGGGCGTCATTAGTGAAAGGCAACAATACATATATATAATATGCTCAGTGGGAATCTCAGAGGTGATAAGTGAGCTATGGAAGAAATTATTTTTATAAGGAATAACAGAAAAATTAGCTATTATTTTCACTCAACAAAATTCTATAGTTACACTCACTAGTAGAGCTATTATGTAGCATGGTCCATTGTCTTGAATTCAGTCTAAAAACCAGAACACATACACACAAACACAAACACACACACACACACACACACACACACACACACACACACTTAAGCACACATACTTACACAGGGAGGGAGAGGAGAAGACTCAGAAATTATTGTATATATTTCATAATACATATAATAACACATATAAGCCTAAAAAAATAAAATAAATTGCAATGAATTCTAATCCTTGAAATAATACTTTAATAGTAATACTATGCATGGAAAGTTATACATGGTCTGGATGTAGATAGGTGATTTTCATTCATGTTCCTCTCAGTCTGTGCACATTCTGCCCACCCCTGTAGACTTATTTCTTTTTCCTACCCCCATCCATTCTCTAGAGACTTCTCCTGATTATAGTAGAACCAGATTTCCTCCATTTTCCAATTCCTTGTGTCAGTAACTTATACATAGAAATACTTCATCTGACCACAGCTTATAGGTGGTCACCATCAGGATCTACTTGATAAATAATACTATCTTGGCTTTCTCCTTTACAATCTTTCTATTTTTCACTCTCTGATCAAAACCAACCTTCTTCTAGACAATCCTTTCAGAAGGAGAAAGATTGTCCTGATTCAACACAATTCACAATTCAACTCTTGCTTCAGACTCAGGGTATCCCTAAATATTTAATATTCCCCACTACAGACAATTTGTTGCCTTGCTATAACCTACTTGCAGGAACTTCTCTTCTCATCCCAACCCCAACTCTTTGTGAACGTTGCTCTAGTGTGAATAGGATTCTCTTAGTTCTTTTCTGAAGACCAGCACAGCACACATGTATTCAACTTTGCCAGCAACTGTCTTGAAGACACATCCCAAGAGGTAAGCTAGAGAGATCAAGCTTCCCTACAATCAAGAATGCACAACATAATCCATGGATTGGAAAACCTATCCACCAAGCACAAGGCAGGATACCAACAACTAAAATCACTTCAATCATTTTATCCCAGAATCCTAAACACTAGAATAATCATCATTAGCAATAGACAGGGTAATATTTCTCCACCACAACCAAGAAACTCTAATATAGCAGTGCTTATGTAGACTAATATCACTGAAGCACAAGACAAGGGCTTCACAATAACAATTATAAATAAGTCCCAAGACTTGAAAAGGATATAAATAAATATGTTAGTGGGAGAGGGTGGGGTGACAGGCATGGGGAATGGGGAGGCAAAAGGGGTTTGTTCTTGTTGTTTTTGTTTGTTTGTTTTTTGGAGGGGAACCTGGGAAAGGGAAAATATACATGTAAATAAAGAAAATATCTAATAAAAAAGGAAAAAAAAGAATCTATGAAAATGTAACAATGGAATTAAATGAATTATATAGTTCAAGACATGAAAGTAGTGCTAGAATCACTAATGAACACCCAAACTAGGCACAAAAAAATAATGAAGGAAGCTAATCAAAAGTTCAGACCTAAGTCTCTGATAGAGAATACAAGACAAGGAAGAGAGAATTTAAGGTGATGAAGACATGGTAGAAGAAATGAATACTTCCACTAAAGTAAATGTTAAATATAAAATTAATGCAGGTACAAATCATCCAGGAAATCTGGGACAGTATAAAAAGACCAAACTTAGGAATAGTAAAAGCAGAAGAATCCCATGACTGAAGTACAACAAATATTTTCAATAAAATCATAGAAAAAGAACTTGTATAATCTAAAGAAGGGGGTCTTATCAAGGTTCAAGAAGCATACAGAATATTAAATAGATTGGAGAAAAAAACTGCCTGCCACATATAATATTCAAAACATTAAATGTACAAAACAAAGAATATTAAAACCTACAAGGGAAAAGCCTAAATAACATAAAGACAGATCTACTATAGTAGTACTCAACTTTTCAATTGATACCAAAAAGCCACAAGGACCTGGGTAGTTATGCTGGGAAATCTCAGAGACCACATCTGTCAGTCCAGACTATTGCTTTGATTTTGTTTTAGTTTCTGTTTTCTTTATCAATAATTTATTTATTTTCATTTACTTTACATCTTGATTACAGCTCCTCCTCACTTCTTTCCTCCAAGTCTCACTCTTACAAGTCCCTACCCATCCTTTCCTCCCCTCTCAAGTAGTAGCACCAGTTGTGTACCAGCCCACACTGAACATCTAGTTCCAGCAAGACTAGGAAAATCTTCTCCCATTGAGGCCTAACCAGGCAGTCAATATAGGGGAGGGGGCTCCAATAGCAGAGAACAGGGAACAGGAGAGTCCCTGTTTTACTTGTAATGGACCACATGACGACCCAGCTGAACATTTGCTACAAATGTGTTGGGACCTTAGGCACATCCCCTGCATGCTTCCTGGTTGGTAGCCTAGTCTCTATGAGCCCTGATCGCCCCAAGAATAGTTGACTCTGTAGGTTTTCTTGTGTCCTTGACCCCTCCTGCCTGCTCAGTTATATCCTCCACAATTGCACAAGACTCCACAAGCTTCTCGTGATGTTTGGGCATGGATAGCTGTATCTGCCTCTATCTGTTTATAAATGAAGCCTCGCTGGAGACAGTTATGTTAGTTTCCTGTATGCAAATACAGCAGAGTATAATTAATAGTGTCAGGGTTTGACTCTCTCCTATGGGATGGATCTCAATTTGGGGCAGTCATTTGTTGACTGTTCCCTCAGTCTCTGCTTCATCTTTATACTTGCACATCTTGTAGGCAGTCAAATTTGGGGCTGAATGTTTTCTGTGTGGATTGATACCCCATTCCCACCACTGGAAGTCCTGCCTGGCTTCCCAGTTTCTTCCAGGCTATGGGTTGTAGCATGGTTCTTTATGGTTAATGTACAATTATGAATGAGTATAAACCATAAATATCTTTCTGGCTCTGGATTACCTAACTCAGGATGATATTCTCAAGTTCCATCCATTTGCCTTAAAAAGTTGTGATGTCTTTGATGTAAATAGCTGAATAGTACTCATTTCGTAGATGTACCACATTTTCTTTCTAACCATTCTTCAGTTAAGGAATATGTAGGTTATTCCCAATTTCTGACAATCATGAATAAAGCTGTTAAGACATGACATGAATGGAATGCCAGCTCTAACTACAAAAGTAACAGGAAGCAACAATTACTTTTCCTTAATATCTATCAACATCAATGGACTCAACTCACCAATAAAAAGACATAGACTATCAGATTGGGTACGTAAACAGGACCCAACATTTTGTTGCATACAGGAAACCCACCTCAATGACAAAGACAGACACTACCTCAGAATAAAAGGCTGGAAAACAATTCTCCAAGCCAATGGTCCCAATAAAAAAGCTGGAGTAGCCATTCTAATATCGAATAAAATCGACTTTCACCCTAAAGTGATCAAAAAAGATAAGGAGGGACACTTTATATTCATCAAAGGTATGATCTACCAAGATGAACTCTCAATTCTGAACCTCTATGCGCCAAATGCAAGGGCATCTACATTCATAAAAGAAACTTTACTAAAGCTCAAAGCACACATTACAACGCACACAATTGTAGTGGGTGATTTCAACACCCCACTCTCTGCAATGGACAGATCATGGAAACAGAAATTAAACAAGGACACAGTGAGACTAACGGAA
>JADRCD010158364.1:11417-22188 GCA_019843815.1 Montemys delectorum
CCATGAACTCCTGATTCGCTTCCAGGCAGAATGAGGCACCATCATTCTTAGGCCTGGGAAAAGGGTAGCCATCCCCCAAAGACAGGCGCAATCTGACCAGCAAGGACACTTGCAGAGTTGGCTATGACTGAAAGCAGAGCCCATCAGAAGGAACAGCATGGGGAGGCTGCACTGTGTGTCCCCTGACCCACTAGGGCATAGAGACTACAGTGCCATGTGGAATGGCCTAATGAGAGTTGTTGGATGAAGGCCCTAAGAAAATGCTGGGGATCAGTGGATCACCAGCTTGGAGATGAGAGTAACACAACAGAAATTCTGTACCCTTTCTAGAGAAGACAGGGTCACGGGTGAAGGACAGATCCCCAGCAGCTAAGCAGAAGTTAGGCCTAGGAGTCTCTCGGCCCTTAAGAGCAGGGATCAAGCAAGCCTTCTCTCTCTCACCAAGCAGGCTGCACATGGCTTACAAGTTCCAGGGTAGCCAGGCTGGCAGGGGCATGGAAGTTAGAGGACGGTCATTTTTGAAGTCAGCTAGCAGGTTTGCCCATTATGTGTTGGTGACAAAAGGTGCCAAGACCTCCAGAGTGGAAGGTCTGTGGGCATGCATAGAGCCTGGACATCTCAGAGGCTAAATGCCTATTGGCCAGCCTCTCCTGGCCATCACCCTGGCGGCGCCCAGGAGACTGCTCAGTCCTGGTTTTTTTTTTTTTTTTGTTTATTTGTTTGTTTTTGTTTTTATTTATTTATCTTTTATTGTTGTTGGTTTGGTTTTTGTATTTTGTTGCCTTTTGGCATATACCAGAAATGGAAGCATCAAGATACAGTGCAAATGTCAGCCCACACCCTCCCGGCCCATGAACTCCTGATTCAGGTGGAACCTGGGATGCCTTGCAAGTCCCTGGACTGGGCCCCTAAGCTGGTGCGCGTCCTCCCCAGATCTTGTGTGGCCACTTGTGAGGTGAAAGGAATCTTTTAGAAAATGAGAAGCAGACTCATCATAGGCTCCTGTGGCAGCGTCTGCCTATTAAGGGAGACAGTGTCAAATAAAAATCAAATGCCCCCTCTCTAGTCATTCTGGCCAGGTATGGACTGGATGGGAGGAAGGATACCCAGATGGTACATAGCAACGCACTCAATGAAGACACCCAGGACGAGCTGGGGGACCCCAGGCTGGAAAAGCTGTGGCACAAGGTACCGCTTGCCATTCTCCCCTTATCTTCTGAAACTTGTGTCGACTAGTGGGGAGCTAAGATGAGGGGCTGGGGGGGGGGGGGGGGGGGGCTCTGTCTCTGCTGTCACCTTGCTGCCTCTTCTACACTAACTCAGGCTGCTGGCTTCACCTCCAGACATGATCTGTGCTCATATTCTCCTTTCTGGGAAGTCTGAGCTGTCCCGGTTGGTTACTCTTGCTCAGCAGAGCTACTCCTAGGTGTCAGGATTGCAGTCTTAGATGTGATCATCACAGTGTGTGGCTAAATCATACAGCGTCAGGTCAGGTAGCCGTGTTTCCTTTATTTTGTCTGGTCTGTGACCCTGCTTCTGGGCTTAGGAAAGGGTCCCTCGGCTGTGTACAGATGTTGGTGTGGGGCTCTTGATATTGTGATTGGGAAAGTGGGCAGTCCTGGGTCTGGCCTGCCTTTGCTTTGGGATGCAGACCTAAGCAGAGACCACAGGTGTGAGGTGGACGTTGGGATATGGCTTTGGTTCAGTGCCACAGGCTAGCTTGGTCCAGTTCCTGGGATAGCCATCTGGGTTACACTGATCTGGTCCCTGATGGACTATCGAGATAGACTTGCTGTTCTTGATATCTACACAGCCAGAAGAGTTAAGCAGATGTAGGCACCTTCCTCAGGGTCCTTCCCTTTCCTTCTCTGGCCAGCCTTGTCAAATCGGGACATCAAGGAAAAGAGACACTGCCCATCAGGAGCTTCCAAATTGATTTTTCTTTTCCTGGTGCACATACTTAGGAGTGGGTCACAAGGCTTGCAGGAGATAAGAACAGCCCCAAGCTCTTTGCCCTGGAGCAAGGATGCCGCTGATAGGCACCTGAACTCCTTGAAGTGTGCTGATGATGGGACAGACATAGTCACGCAGGCTGTTTCCTCTTAGGCAAAGACATCAGGGAAGTTCTCCAGTGAAGAACTGGACAAGCTGTGGAGAGAGTTTCTGCACTACAAAGAGAAGATCCACGAGTACAATGTGCTGCTAGACACACTGAGCAGAGCTGAAGGTCCGTGCGCCCATGCCTGTGTGCTCTGGGCACAGTGGAACACGGTCGCCTAGGGTTGTGGGGAGGAAAGAGGGACACTTTTCTTATGTTTCTACCCATGTTCATGAATACATACGGGTTTTATATCAGTTGGGTTATGTCAGTATAGCTATACAGATTGCTTCTGGGGTGACTGAGGTGCCCTAATGTAACCTAAGCCAGCCACCATGAGCTCTGAGTAGTATGACCTTGCCAAGTAGGGGGCCTGAGAAAGTAGGAGCCATTAGGGACCATGGAGACCGCTGGGGCAAGCCTTTGGGTACAGATGCTGAGACATCCGCCCTTAGATGTTCTGAGAAAGTACATCCATTAGCTAGCTCTGAGGGCTGCACACGTATGGCCTGTGGGTGGACTTGGAGCCCTCTTGGCTACCAGGATGCCAGTTCTTGTCAGACGCTCTGTGTCTTGTTCCACAGAAGGGTATGAGAACCTTCTCAGTCCCTCGGACATGACCCACATCAAGAGCGACACCCTGAGCAACAAGCACAGCGAGCTGAAGGACAGACTGCGTAGTATCAACCAGGGCCTAGACCGTCTGAGGAAGGTCAGCCACCAGGGCTATGGCTCCACCACTGGTAAGCCCTGGGGACAGGTGCGTGGGCCTAAGAATACCTAGGAGACTTATCACAATCAGTCATTGTCTGTGTTAAAGAGTGGCAAAGGTGAATTTTTGAAAAATGTTCTGGGCTGGCCATCAGCCCTGTCACCACAGTTACTTTGTGGTAGTGGCAGAGTGGCTCTCCATCCAGGCTGTCTTTTCAGCCTTGGTAATCTCACGCAGGACTGTCTCTGAATCCCCTTGCCAGTGGGGGCCAGCTTTGCCATTGATCCCATGCTGGCCCGTGGCCCTTGTATCAAGCAGGGTGGCGGCTCCTGCTGCAATGACAACCCCACCCTCTCAGGACTTACATGAGTGATAGGGCCAGGTTCACTGTCTATCTCTGGGGCTCCAGGTGGCAGTGGGGTGGGGGCATGAGGGGAGGGTGCCTAGTTTTGTGTCCAGCAACAGACAAAGTCCTACATGTACAGCCTTAGACAGCAAGGGCCCAGCCAAGGCCTCGAAGGCACGGTGTGCTCTTGCGGGACTGGGCTCGAGGACTGCTGCAAAGCAATAGGCCAGCTCTGAGGACTTACTGCTGTTGGGTTAATGGGGCTATAAAAGGGAGCCTGGCCGTGGTCAGTGTGTTGGGTGTCACCACTTTCTCTAACCACTGTCCTGCCCTCCATGGGTCATCTCCTAGAGCGCTGCAGCCAAACATTCCCTTGGCTTCTCCTACTGGCCTGCCTGTGGGAGAATATAGGCCTAACTCCTATATTCTCTGGAGAACCAGGGTTCTCTTGAGTTGTGGACAGGAGGGGCCCTGTGGACAGCAGGATTTTCTGAGACCAGGGAACCTTGCTGGATGGCTCTCTGTTTACCCCAGTCCAGGGATTGTGGGAGCTAAAATGCGAATGGGCAAACCTCAGCCTTGACTTGGGGACAGCCCACCCCAGTGCCCAGCTGGATCTTCATGGTCCTGTCACACTGTTCCTCTCACTCACACTCACCTCAAGAGCCAGAAGCAGGATGTGACCCCTTCACTGCCGCAGCTGAGTTTCAGTGGAGCTGTGTTTAAGCTGCTGCTGTGAGCACAGGCCAGGTACTTACTGCTCCCAAGATGCAACACACACTATTCCCTTGGGCTGACGGGCCACTTGGCCCCAGCACCAAGGTGTGTCCTGCCATGCCACCTACTCAGACAGACAGCCCTTGCTCTCCTGCAGAGTTTGAAGAGCCTCGAGTGATAGATCTGTGGGACCTGGCTCAGTCTGCCAACTTCACCGAGAAGGAACTGGAGTCATTCAGGGTAAGGAAACCGGGAGGCAAAGCTGTGTCGCCTTCTATTGTGGCCTCCAATGGGATCAGGTTCTCTGTTCCTTTTCCTCATCCTACAATGCGCTCGTGTTTCTGTCCTGACCCTTTTCCTTCCCGCCCTGGCCTCTGCAGTCCCTGTCATCCTGGTCGGCAGTCCAGTGGTAGCAGGTGGGCACACACCTCTCGTGCCAACAGTCTCAGTGCTTCCTGTGTGTAGCATGGTGGGATGGTCTGCCCTGCTCCGTGCTGGGAGGTTCTGAGAGGGGCGTAAGGCCACGGTGTCTGGCCAGAGTGTGCGGTGGGGGTGGAGCTCCAGGAAGATGATGGGGGGATTTATCTTCTGAACAGGATTGTTGAGAGTTACTTGCTGTTTAGGGTAGGATAGGACATGCTTGGGACCTGTATGGTCATCTAAGGCTGCTGCAGGGTGTCTGTGCCCAAGGAGCTCCAGAGGTGGCGTTTCTGGAGGCCACCACTGACCTCCCAGTGATCACTGGACCCATGAGGTAAAAGGGAGCAGGCAGGGAAGATTCTAGTAGCAGCAGGCAACCTGTGAGACGCAAAGGAGCCCTAAGGAGCAGGGGCAGTGAGGGAGACATAAGACCATCCTCATGAGGGTTTGGCTTTTGTGGCCCTGGGAAGAGACCTTAGATCCCAAAATCCAGCCTGCCTTAGTCATGATCTCCTGAAGGTGGATGATGGGTGAACACCTGGAGTCAGTGGGAAAGGTGTCCAAGGATGGGAGTTCAAAGGTCCCTGCTGCTACCAGGTTCTGGTGGGCAATCGCTGTTTAGAGACTCTTAGCAGTAAGCATATGCCAGATCTCATGGAGCTGCCAGCCATGGCCAGGACCATCGCTGAATAAGAGACAAGCATCTCAGAGCTCCATGCTGGGGGAGACTAAGTTCCTGACGCCTCCTAGGAGGAGCTCAAGCACTTCGAAGCCAAAATTGAAAAGCACAACCACTACCAGAAGCAGCTGGAGATTTCCCACCAGAAGCTGAAGCACGTGGAGAGCATCGGTGACCCCGAGCACATCAGTCGCAACAAGGAGAAGTACGTGCTGCTGGAGGAGAAGACCAAGGAGCTGGGCTACAAGGTGGGGCACGCCGTCCTCCACTCCTGTCCTTGCACCCCAGTCCTGTTCAGCCTACCCTTGGGTCTTAGACACATGACCTCCTGACTCAGGGAAACACAAATGCAGTCCATTGGAAAACCGTGAGTGGCCGGGTACTCAGCATGGGAGACGCTGGCACTGCCAGCAGACATCGTGCCTGTTGACAACATGTCAGATGTACATGCCTGTAGACATGGAAGGCAGCCAGCATTGTAGCGGACAGGGAGCCTCTGGACAGGGAGCTGTTTCCTGGCCTGTTGAGGTGTAGACTTGAATCCCAGGCTGACCACACTGGGATGTGACATAGGTGGCCTGCAGAGGCTGTGGGGTCACCAGGAGCCCTTTAAGGAACAACCTCTGGGTTAGTAGAAGTGGAACAATGTGAACAAGCGAAGGCTCGCCAGCTGTCTGAGCAGTCCCAACACTTGCTAGGAACCCCTGAGGACCCAGCATACCTTTCCTCTCTGGAAGGATCTGTGGCTGTGGCCAGCACGGGAGATTCCCTCCTGTACCTTCTCAAATTGAGCAGAGTGTGTTAACCATGCAAAAATAAATAAACTCTGAGAAGTGGAGTAGTACATAGAACAGCAGGAGCCTGAATCCCTGGGGCTCAGAGGCCATTGATGAGTTATCATAGGAGCTGGGGGGGTTCCTCTTTTTTTTTTTTTTTTTTTTTTTTCCTCAAGACAGAGTTTCTCTGTGTGTAGCCCTGGCTGTCCTGGAACTCACTCTGTAAACGAGGCTGGCCTCGAACTCAGAAATCCTCCTGCCTCTGCCTCCCAAGTGCTGGGATTAAAGGTGTGGGCCACCACTGCCCAACTTAGATTTGGGGGTTTTCCCAGGGCTAAATTCAAGCACATTTTTGGCTGCCCCTGGCCACCAAGAGACTTGTTGCAATGAGGGGCCTTGTGAATCTGGACAATAAACTAGTAGTGCCAAGACCTCATGGTGTGCTTTGAGACCTTCTAGTTACTGACGTCAAACTACAGGCCTCATATGAAGGGTAGTGCTAGCAGCTGGCACGGAGAGAACTCATCAAAACCACAGGTCAAGCCAGGCCTGTCTGGTAGGTCAGTATGGCTCTTGGTGCCCTTGTGGTACTAAGGGGTCAGAAGTGGAGTTCTCTGTAACCCCCTGCAGGCATCCACTGTTGTGAGGAAGAGTCACCGCCTTCGTGGGCCACCACAGGGTCTCCACAGTGTCATTGTCTTCTGGGGCGATCTGCTTCTGGCTGTTTGTTTTTTTAGCATTCCTTCTGTTTTTGAGTCTGCACTGAGCTCTGTCTCCTTACTTAGGACATGTTCTGAATGGCTGTGTAGTGGAGGATGAGCCAGAGTGTTTAGCACTGGTTTTCCTCTGTCTCCTGTGATCTCGTGATAGCATGCTTGCCATGGTGTCCCCCACTGACAGGTGTCCCCTTATACAGGTGAAGAAGCACCTGCAGGACCTGTCCAGCAGGGTCTCAAGGGCTCGGCACAATGAGCTGTGAGGACCAGAAGCCACCAGCAGCAGCCTAGAGAGAGAGAGCTCTTGAAGACACTGGGAGCTGTCAGCATGTCATCGGCTTGTGTAGACCTGTGGTGACTGGTGTGGCTGATCACAGTGGCAAGGAGGTCCCCTTGAAATATCAAGCTGATCCTGCAGTGGCTGGCAAGGACTTCTTTCCTCTCAAGCAAGTGTGGCTGTCACCGCCCTGGTTGAGGGCTTTGGGTACAGCTACCAGTGAGATATGACTGGCCTCCATGCTGCAGCAAAACAGTTTACATTGAAATCACATAAATCTGCCTGCCACTGGAAATGTTATGTATGGAGTCCTTAAATACATGGCAGGGTTTTGAGCCATCGAGTCCTTGCCTGGTATC
This sequence comes from Montemys delectorum, assembly GCA_019843815.1. Taxonomy (NCBI): domain Eukaryota; kingdom Metazoa; phylum Chordata; class Mammalia; order Rodentia; family Muridae; genus Montemys; species Montemys delectorum. Next base: position 18,518 of record JADRCD010158364.1, read on the forward strand.
TGGAGGGACTGGTCCATTGAGCCATGGCAAAGTTACAGATGGAAGGGGGGAGGGGAAGACGAGTCTACCCCCTGGAAGCATTCCCTTCCCCACCTCACTCACCCTCTCCCTCGCTGAGGGCCTGACCCTAGACAGTTTTAAATCAAGAGATTTCAGGACAGCGATGGCAGAGGTGAAAGCCTGCAGGTCTTGTAGGTGGAACGTTTTCTGCTTCCCAAAAGACCCTGACTGGCTTCCATGTCCAGATTCAGTATTTGATGCCTCACACGGAGTAGCCGAAAGTTCGTCCGACCCCAGAAGCTGATCCTGGAAGATCAGGCCATTGAGTTGGTTAGCTGCTGAATCTCAGATCAAAAATTGAAATCTGCCTCTCAGGAGGATGCAGTTAACCAAGTGTAAGAATATCAAAGCTGGAAAGAGACTCAGTGAATAAAATGCTCATCCAGCAAGCTTGAGGTCCACAGTTCAGATCTGCAGAGCCTTGGTGTGTTTACTTGCCTATAGTGCCAGCACTTGAGAGGCGGGGAAAGGACAGCCAGGGCAAGCTGGCTAGCTATCCCAGCCAAAGAAGCAAAGGTGAAGCATGATAGGAGAAGGCACTCTCCTTTTGATGTGTGCACACTTACATGTATACCTATACACAAGTGAACACTCAGAGATACTCCTGTATGGGCGAGACCTCCAGGGCACCATGCAAGAAGCCTTTGGGTTAAGGACAGCATCCGCAAGGAACAGCAGGCAGTATGGCTTCCTCACCCACGCTGTGTCTGCCACCATCCAGGCCAGCTGGGATGTGTCCCTCCCAGCACCAGTAAATATCTTCCCAGAGCCCTTAGCAGTGTCTGAAGAATTTCCCAGAGAAATTCTTATTGCTAGGGTCTCAGCTCTGCCTTTCACATACTTGGAAACCCACCAAGGCCTCCTGTGCCACACAGCCCAGGGGACTGGGATGACACTATTCCTCAAGGTCTCCATGCCAAGATTCAGGTCAGAAACTTTCTCAGCCTCCAGATTAGGGCCACATATGGACCTTCTAATTCTGGATTGTAGTTCATTTCAGACGTAGTCAAGTTGACAACCAGGAATAGCCACTACAATCCACCCCTTGTCAACTTGACACAAATAATATCTCATGTCCACATGAAACAATAACAAAATCATGAGTATGCCTAACATGATATAACTATTCCTCGTACAATCACAAACGCATTTATAAATTTACAATGTCCCTTGGGAACATTCTTTAGTGTCTCAACATAAATACCAATTGATGTTAAAGAAATTGGAGGCAGGAGGATCAGAAATTCAAGTTATCCTGGGCACAGGAGATCTTACATCCAAAAAGGAAATATTTGTAGTACATCAGAAATGGCTGACCTAAACTGCATAGAGAATCATCCAGCTAGTTCTTTTTAAAGAGCAAAAGGATCACATAGATTCTTCACCAGTGAAGATATCCACATGGCCAGCAGCATGAGAAGGGGCAGCTGGCTTGGATGGGTGGTGGGGAATTTCAGATTCTTCCAGTGAGATGCTCCACTCCCCTGAGATGGCAGAGTGCAGAGTCCCCAGCCATATAGGACTGTGTGTGTATGTGTATGTGTGCACGCACTCATGCAGTGGAGTGTGCAGTGGTGAAGCCACACCACTCTACCATATACAACCTGTCCTAAGACAAGACTATCATAGCAAGTTCATTCCTAGCTGTCCTAACTGTAAGCAGCCTGAGTGAGCAGAAACGTTAGAGGCATAACGTATGGTGTGCTTGTGTGCTGGGACAGCATCTAAATGTGTGAATCTCAGCACGGTGCTGAGCTAACACAGCTGAATGCAAGACAGAATTAATCTCTAGAGATGGTTGCCGAAGCATCAGTTAGGCACCACTTCTTCAGTTCCTGATGCTCCTGAGGATGAAGGCTTCAAGTCAGGGAAGAAAACATGAGACCTAGCCCAGGAGAGGTGCCTGAAGGCTGCGATACCAATAGCAACTAATAGCTCTTTACTGGGATAGTTCAGAAGCTTAGAGAAGAGACTCACCACCTTTAAAAAAAAATGGCTGCAGCCTTATTTATGATATTCTGAGACGAGACCACAGGCCTAGAGCAGTGTTGAACATGAATGAATAGTGGTTGCCACACCCACTCCAGTGGAGTCTGTGTGACAAGTTCAAAAGCTTGGCCGCAGTACTGAGGCAAAAAGTTTCAAGAAAACTAGTCTCCTGGAGGTCCTTGGCATCCTGTAACACAGATGTGGTCCAGCTTTGTCCTTGGGATAGTCGATGGCAGGTCTGCGTGCTTTCTTTCTGTATTGTTTTATTATAGGAATAGAGATGCCCCCAAGGAATGATTTGACTGGTAGTTAAGTTAGATTGGGCGTTGTTTCCTGGCCCCCACCAGTGTTCCAACATCCTAGTCAATGCGTTGTAAGAGAGATAGTGAAAGAAATCAGGCATTTAAGTTTACTGGCAACAAAGTAAATTTAGAGAGTAATGTTATTCATGGTAAGGTTAGCAAGAATGGAACCCCTTGGTGCATACTTCTGATAGCCCAGAATATTAGCATAGTTGGGTGTTTACCTAGGGCTGGCTGGTGGTGGGTTATAACCATTCACACCTGGCTGCTAAGATCAAGCTGACTTTTGAGGGGGCTGTCTTTGTTGTGGCTGCTGCCTGGTTCCTGCAAATTGCCTTGACTGGTATATTATCTAACTTCCTTTTCTGTATTGACTATAAAAGTCTGATGCTTACTTTGAGAAATTACACTCAGATTCAGCACTCTCTTGTGTTCCTGTCTGTTTGTCACTCGCCGACTCCTTGCCCACCTGAGAACCCTGATTCTCTCTAGGGTTGAGGGACCTTGGGCAGGTGGTCACAGGAAATTGCATTCCAAGGATAACTGTTTAGCAAGGAGGGAAGAGTAGAGATGCTGGGCATTGCTGCCCTGGAGTTCTCGGTCACGTGACCAGAGCTGCATGCAGCAAGCATAGGACGTGGGCACACAGGTGGCATAGACCATCCTAGTGGCCCACGTGAAGAATGGATGGGCTGAACCTAGACTGACAGGTGACCACATGATGGACGTGCTCGTACAGTGACATAATAACAAGAAATCTTCAGACAGTTGAAATTGGAGGCTGGGCAGGCTTGCTATCTTTGGTAACAAATCTCCTAGACCTAGGTGCTGGGTGTATGGCTAAGCAGGAAGTATGCTTGCTTAGTACACATGAAGCCCTGGTTTGGTCCTTAGCCACATAAGCTGAGTGTGGTGGCGTGAGCCTGTATTCCTGGTACTTGGAAGATAGATGCAGGAAGATCAGAAGTTCAAGTCATCCTTGGCTAAATGGTGAATCTGAGGCTGGCCTGAGCTACATGAGATCCTATCTTGATACCAAAAAAAAAAAAAGATGGCAAAGATTAGCAAGTGTCCGTCTATGCTGTCTTAATAAACAGCCCAATGTGAGAAAGCTAAAACTACAAGCAGGACATGCAGAGGGGCCAATCTGAGTCATGGAGTTGTTGGAGTGCCTGAGAATCTGCTGTTCCTCCGATCATGAGGAAAATGAAGATAGGAGCAACACTATCACACACCCTGACAGCAGCAGGCACATCTACCCAGTCCTCCAGACGCTCAGCTTTGACAAGTAAGGAATAAAAATCTGACAAAAAAAAAAAA
>JADRCD010158366.1:0-41195 GCA_019843815.1 Montemys delectorum
CACACACACACACACACACATGCACACGCACACGCACATGCACACACTCACATATTTTAATGCACAAATATACAAACACGACCTGAAGAATCCATATACCTTGTTCCTCTGTGTTTATATGGTCTCAGGGAGTTTCACCTTGGAATCAGCTAGTGCTCCTGCTCTTAGTAGTCATTAGTTGCTGTAACATCATTTTAATGTCTTTCAACAATTCTATTATATAACTTGTATATATTTCATTATTTCATATTGGTTTATTGGTATTATAATTTTTAAAAAGTTTGTTCTTCATACTTTTCTCTTACATTATTAATTAATGGCAGTTGTTTATTATTATTAACTGTCTTTTTGTGATGAACGTGCTGACTACAAAATTGTCATACTATACTTCTTTGACTTGATGTGTTTTCTAAGTTCTTTTTTATTTCTTCTTTAATCTATCTTTCAAATGTAATGTACAGACATTTATAATTTTTTCTATTTTGCCATTGATTTTTAATTAACTGTGGAGTTGGAAAAGGGATATGAAGTAATTTGATTTGTCTTTTAACTTAAGACTTATTTCACCTCTACATATGATGTACCAGACTTGCTTTACTCAGTGTAATATTTTCCAGGACCATCCATACTTTAGCAGATGCATGAAAGGTGGAAGGCAGGTATATTCACAGCTGGGGATTACCTTGTGTCCATTTATCCTGATACTTTTCAGGAATTTTTTCATATATTGCTCTTACATTATATTGGTGTGTAGTATTCACACTTATGACTTTTAAATTGAATTTCAATAGGATTTAAAGGCTAAATGTGAAAATCTATTAAATATTTTAATAGGATATTTATTTAAAATCTTTCAGTTTGCTTTTAAAATCAGATGCTCAAATGTTGAAAACATAGATATCTGTAATTTTAATTAGTTCCTCTTGGTCCTTTTTTACTCAGTAACTATGTTTGACTATAGTAATGACTTTTTAAACCTACGTTCTGTATTGTCTTAGAGCAATTGTAAAGGACCTCCCAAGCACAACAATATCATAAATCTACTCAGGCTCTTAGTGGCCACTTACCTCAGCTGCAGTTGAATAATTCCTTTGTAGATATGGTACAAACTTCTCAAAGACCTAATACAAACCACTTTGTGCATACTGTCTGCTTATTGTATTGTGGTTTAACTTCCAACATAAATTTATATTGGAAGTATATAAATAGAATTTTAAATCTCTTTGCATAGATATTGAAAATTTATAATAGTCACTCATTCTAAAAGTAGCTACATTTAGCTGTTCAATATCCTATGGTGTTTAACACAATGCCACCCTATACTTTGTACACAAACTGGTGCTGCATAATCATTCTGACATATCATCATGAACCTTTGTGAAAGTAAGCTTTGTAAGTAATGTTCACCAATCCTTTTGTGTAGTATACTGCAGATATAATAAAAATATGATGGATGTTGCTTCCTGTTTTGATCCTCAGTTACTCTCACCATATACTGCTGCTACAGGTCATTCAGAACCTATCACTAGGTTCCTAAACACTTTCAAGGAAGTTCTTCTACTCATAAAACCTATATTCAGTATCTTTTCTTTTAATACAACTAGAAATTTGTTAGGTGATGTATTTTTAAATTTAGTTTTACATTTTAATTATACCGTTCACGTTACCATAACTCTCAACTAATTTGTGTGCGGTTTAGACTGTGATCTTGATGGATATCTGTCAAATATAGTATAATAGGGGTATGATCATCTATTCAGTAGATGCCATGCTAATATGTCTATTTGGAATAACATTTTTGCTTTATCTGCATTTGACTAAATATTTTATTATAATTTTAGATAAATTAATTATTCAAATAAGAAGTATACTGCTTAATGTTCATGACCATGTCTAAGTAATGTTTTCTTTAACCTTTGTAATTTCATTTTGTTAGAATTTTGAAGTTGCCAAAATAATAATTGAGTACATGTAACTCTTTCAAGGAAAAAGTGTAACTGTCTCTATGTCACCTCTTGCCATTGCCTTGTTCCTTCCCTCTGTTTCATAGCTGCTTTGTTCAACTCTTAAGCTGTTTTATTTCTCATTAATTTTATCACATTTTATAACATTTATAGTATATAAAATTTTATACCATTAATGTTTTATAACATGTAGAATTATTAGTCATTGCCATGAGGATTTGATAAAAAGTGTTAACTTATTTCATTAAGCTAATGGGAATTTACCTTTAATATCATGCAGTTTGAACTCTTCATATTAATACTCCTATGCTTGATCATAAATTTTAGAATTCAGTGATTTTATGCCATGCATTATTCAGGGAACTTAATAGTTGATCATTATTAGGAAAACATAGTGTGTGATTTCATAGTGTACTTTGACATCAGCTACACTTGAGTCAAATTTGTAAAAACAAAAAAGCTATTATGCATTCTATCATGTTTAGCTTTATGTAACAAAGTTATCTGTGTTCTAGGATTCAGCTAACAGAGCGATATTTCAGGTGTTACTGTGGATATAAACGAATATACTATTCATATATCCAAACAATCAGTTTTAAGAAATTGGAATCATCATCTATAATATGAGTGAATTTCTCAAAATCCAAAGGATTCTCAAAGAGAAAATTCTGCATCAAGCATGTAAAGTTAACTCTGCCCCAAAAATGGCCTGTTCTGCTATGTATGGATCTGGTGCCATGGATTTTTCCAGGTACACTCCTTGATTGGTGGTCTAGACAGGTTCCCTGAGTTCATCCTGATGGTTGGCTCCAAGCATCTGCATCTGCATTGGTCAGTTGCTGGCCAGATCTCCCAAGGAACCACCATACTAGGTTCCTGTGAGCAAGAGCCTCTTGACCACCATGATAGTGTTGGGTTTGGTGTCTCCAGACATGATGTATCCCAGAGTGGGATCGTTCCCTGGTTGGCCCTTCCTTCAGTCTCTGTTCTTCTTTTTGTTCCTGTTCTTCCTTTAGATAGAAACATTTCTGGGTTAAAAAATTGAGATAAGTGTGTGGCCGCATCCCCCAACAAGGGGCCATGCCTATCTACTGGAAGCTGTCTCCACAGGTTCTATCTCCCACTTTTCTGTGCATTACTGCTAAAGTCAATCCCATTGCATCCTGGATGCCTCATGTTTCTCTGGTATCTGGGACCCTCAAGTGGCTATCCCCAGTTCTTCATGCCTCCTGCTACCTATTTTTGTTCGATTTCCTGACCTGCTGTACCTCTCTCACATCTTCAGTTTCTGATACTGCCACCCTTATTTCTTCCTCTTTCTTTCTCCCTCCCTTGTCCCTGTCTCCTTCCACCTTCCACAATTGGCCTGTCCACCCATCAATGCAGGACTGAAGCATCCACCTCCTTGTCTTCCTTCCTTCTATGCTTCATGTGGTCTGTAGGTTGTATCATGGGCATTGTGAGTTTTGAGGCTAGTATCCACTTATTATTGAGTATATACCATGTGTGCTCTTTTCTGTCTCGGTTACCTCACTCAGCATAATATTTTCTAGTGCCATGCATTTACCTGTGAATTTCATAAAGTCATTGTTTTGAATTGCTGGGTAGTACTCCTTTGTGTACATGTACCCAATTTTCTGTATCCATTCTTCTGTTGAGGGACATCTGAGTTCTTTCCAGCTTCTGGCTATTATAAATAGGCTGTTATGAAAATAGTGGAATATATGTCTGTCGTTCGCACAGGTTTCCAGCCGGCAGGAAAAACACGGACAGACACACACGATTCTTCTGCAGGCATTCTTTATTACATCTTCCAGCGGGCGACCCCCCAAAAAGCACTCTTTATATATGCCCTGGAGCGGCATGCTCATCTCTGATTGGCTGTTTGCTCAGGAGCACAATACGGCTGGGCTGGTTAGTGACTTGGCGTTCTCTGTCCCTAGGCACATGCGCAGTTTATCTGTAAACTTGGGAGAGCAGCGGATGTCAGCACCATCTGCTGGCTATCACCTCACTGCGGCTTCCTACATCTCCCTCTTTTTGTTTTATATGATCGGCTCTGGCCAATGCCCCATGTCTTAGGCTAGCCGATGTGCGTCCATTACCAGCACAAGAGATCAGTGGGATCCTTTGGATCACTACTCATTGGTGTGCTCCTGGTTTATGGCATCAGCCTACTCCCATCATAGGGGTCAAAGGCAGCGGGCCTCGAGGACATATGGCAGTTTGACTCACTCTCCCGTGTGCAATGGGATAAGACCCCACGGGGTGCAAGAGCTAAGTCTCGCTGACCATAGTTTTAAGTATTTATTTTGTTTTTGGCATGCTGAGCCAAATATCGGGAGAGGCTCCTTGCTCTAGTGCAGCAAATGCTTGGGCAGATACCACCTTGTCACGATTTTTGTTAGGCTCTGAGCTTGCAAACCATTTAAAGAAGGAACACTAAGTCAGCACACAAGGCAACACTAAACAGGCCAATTCCCACTCATTCCTTAAGGAAAGAAAAGGCTGAAGAAATCTAGGAGCCAGGGACAGATCTAATATCCTGGAGAGCCATGATGAGGACAGGAATCTGCCGTGATGTTCTCTGGGGAGCTATCTTCTGTGGTTAGGATTTTTCGTGTCAATCGCTCCGGTAGCCAGAACGGGTTGCTTTCTTCCTGTGGGAAAACACAAACAGCTCCCCTGGATCTTATCAAGATAGGATCCAGGCCTTTCCATTGGTTAGTCAAGACATCCTTTCACTTGACCATTTCCTTTGGCCTATCAGGCTCTAAGCAATGGCGGTCAGCAGCCAAATGGCCCTGACTATCCAGATTTAAAAAAATTAAGAGTAAAGAGTGCTATAGAAACGGATACTCGTGGCACTAAGGGTAGAGCTTCCTCGACTCCCCTTTTTGTTTTATTAGATAAGATTTCAGTGTGCGGTGAGCCCGTTCTATGATGCCTTGTCTTTGAGGGTTGTATGGAAGGCCCGTCAGGTGAGTCACCTCTATTTGGCAACAAAACTGTTTAAACTTTTGAGAAATATAAGGTACCCCATTGTCGGTTTTGAGAATTTTAGGCTTTCCCCAGTCACTCCAGGCCTCAAGGCAATGTTGGATAACATGTGCTGCCTTTTCTCCCACTAAGGGGGAGGCAAACATAATTCTAGAACAGGTGTCAATAGAAACATGTAAATACTGAAGTCTCCCAAAGGATGAAATATGAGTAACATCCATTTGCCAAATCTGCAATGGCCTAATTCCTTGTGGATTAATTCCCACATGAGGCACAGGTAAAAATTGACAGCAATTTTGACATTGAGTAACTATATCTCTAGCTTCTTTTTTAGTTATATCAAATTGATGACGTAGCGTCTCTGTTGTCACATGAAATTTTTTATGAAAATTTTTGGCCAAATCCAATTTTGAGGATAGGGCAATAACAACCAACTTAGTGGCTCTATCTGCCAAGTCATTTCCATGAGACATCGGACCTGGTAAACCTGAGTGAGCCCTAATATGTGTAATAAAAACAGGATATCTTCTATTGGCCAGGGTAGATTGAATCTTTTGAAAAACTTCTACAAGCTTGCTAGAGGGCCTAATCAATCCAGCAACTTCTAAAACTTTAACTGCATTTACCACATAAAGAGAATCAGATACAATATTTAAGGGGCCTGGAAAGGTTTTTAAGACTTCCAGTATCACCAAGCATTCCACAATTTGAGGTGAAGCTTCATTATATTGTTTAGATGTAACTCTATCATTAACCACATAAGCGCCTACTCCTGTTTTTGACCCATCTGTATATACCACTACCCCATCTGGGAGTGGTTCTTGAGATAAAATATGTGGGAAAACGACAGCTTGACTCAAGGCAAATTGTAAAATAGGATGTTTAGGATAATGATTATTTATTTGGCCATTAAAGGAGGTGACTGACACCGCCCAAACATTGGAGGTAGCAGTTAATATTTGAACCTGATGTGCAGTATAAGGTACTATCAGAACCTTAGGCTCCCTTCCAAAATGGGTAATAGTTGCTTTTAATCCACGAAGGACGAGCTGGGCAACTGCATCTGGATACCATTCAATAATCTTTGTAGGGGATATATTAGGATGGATCCATAGTAAGGGCCCATCCTGCCATAACACAGCAGTTGGCAAATATCTAGTCTTAAAGACACATAAATTAAAAGTTTTGGTCTCATCAATGAATTTTAGCTGGGCCTCCTGCAAGGCATCCTCTACCATTCGCAGGGCACGGCTTGCAGCCGGTGTTAGTGCCCTTGGTGAGGAAATGTGAGAATCTCCTTCTAAAATGTCAAACAAAGGTTTTAATTCAGCAGAGGGGATTTTCAAAAATGGTCTCAACTAATTTATATCACCTAATAATTTTTGAAAATCATTTAAAGTATGTAAATGATCTCTGCGAATTTCTAATTTTTGAGGAACTATTTTCTCAGGGTAAATAACTGTCCCTAAAAAGCAGCCAATCTCTGAAATTTGAACCTTCTCTGTGGCAATATGCAGACCCCACTGTCCTAATGTAGCAATTAATAAAGGGTACGAGTTCTGCAAAATGGTCAACTCTTTATGGCAGATAAGAATGTCATCCATGTAAAGAACCAAAAGCAGGGAAGGAAATTGTTTCCTAACAGGTTCAAGGGCCATTTGTACATACAGTTGACACATGGTAGGACTATTGGCCATACCTTGTGGCAAAACTTTCTAATGATATCTTTTATCAGGTTCAAGGTGATTAATAGCAGGTAATGTAAATGCAAATCTCTGTCTGTCTTGTGAGTGTAGGGGGATGGAGAAGAAGCAATCTTTAATATCTATAATTATTATCTTCCATTGTCTGGGTAAGGCAGAAAGCAAGGGTAAACCTCTTTGCACTGAGCCAAACAGTCGCATCTGCGCATTAATGGCTCTTAAATCATGGAGACGTCTCCATTTTCCTGATTTCTTTCTTATAACAAAAATAGGCGTATTCCAAGGGGAAGTAGAAGGTTCTAAATGGCCATTTTAAACTTGCTCTTCAATTAATTTGGTAGCTGCTTCCAATTTCTCAGAGGATAGAGGCCATTGAGGAACCCACACGGCTTCCTCTGTAAGCCAGGGTATGGGCATAGAGCCCTCAATGGCAACTAGGGAAAACCCAGACCTTGTCTTCCTGTATTACTTTCTTGGGGAACTGGGTTTAGCCTACCTTGTTCTTTCCTATCAAGGCCTTTTCTTTCCTTATATTCCATTCTTTTCATAATTTCTATGGCTTGTTGTGAAAACTCATTAGTCAATGTCAGTCGCAAGTCTTGCAAAATGTCTCTTCCCCAGAGGTTAACAGGGAGAGGAAGCACATAAGGTATAAAGCTTCCTGTCTGGCCCTCTGTGGTCTGCCAAGTCAAGGAGCGTGAACTGACTGCAGGGTTGGCCTCATATCCCAACCCCTGTAAGGAGTGGGATGATTGTGTAACAGGCCACGCCCTGGGCCACCACTCAGAGGAAATAATACTTTTGTCAGCTCTTGTATCTAAGATTCCTGTAAAATTCTTCCCTTCAATCATTAATTGCAAGGTAGGTCTAGTTTTAAGATTAACTACCAAGTGAGCGAAGTCAGTTCCTGACGAACCAAGCCCATTGGCGCCTCTAGGCACCCCAGTTGATGGGAAACAATTATGTAAACTTGGAAGAATAACCAATTGAGCAATCCTATCTCCCGGGGAGATAGAAAATATGCCTTGTGGACAGGAACAGACAACCTGAAGTTCCCCTGTATAATCTTGGTCTATCACTCCAGGATGAACCACGAGCCCTTTCAATGTTAGAGAGGAGCAACCTAGAATAAGGCCGACACTCCCTTCAGGCAGGGGACCTTTGAAATCAACTGAGACAAGCTGTGTGCCTACATGTGGCATTAGTAAGAATTGGGAGGTGGAACGGAGGTCCAATCCTGTTGAGTCTCTTGTAGCTTTGCAGCTAGAGATATCCCCTGGTTGCAGGCTTGTGTCCCATACTTTTTGGGGCCCTGGGATCTGGGGCCCAGAAACTCGTTTTTTGGAGTACCTTCATCTCTTCCCGATAACAGGAAATCATGTTGAATAAGCTTTTCTTGAATATCTCTGACTGAGCGACACTCATTAGCCCAGTGATAACCTTTCCTGCATTTGGTACAAAGCTCTGGGGTTCTTTTTTGCGTGGAAGCATGACACTCTCATTTTAAATGACCCAGCTTGCCACAATTGTAGCATACTTTACGACCGCCAGGAGTTAAGCGTTTTTGCCTTTGCAAGATAGCAGCTGCAAGGCCAGCATTGGTCAGTGGGCCTCCAAGTCCTCCGCAGACCTTTATCCAATCTGTCAACCCTTTGCTTTTTCTGGGGGTAATTACTGCTTGACATTCTGGTGAAGCATTCTCATACACTAGTTGTTCTATCAGTGATTTAACTTGCTCTGGGTCTCCAAAAATTCTGCCTGCTGCTTCTGTCATCCTAGCCACAAAGTCTGAGAATGGCTCTTGGGGGCCTTGTAGTATTTTCGTTAAATGTCCCCCAGCCTCACCCTTCTTGGAGAGGGCTTTCCAAGCCTTAATAGCAGCAGCAGAGATCTGGCTATAAGCTCCCCAATCGTATTCTGTCTGATCATTCGCAAACAGTCCCTGCCCTGTTAGCAGGTCAAATGTCCATCGCTGTTGATTACCTTCCGCATTAGCGTTGGCTTTTGCCTGTGTCTGACAGGCATCATGCCATAAGGCTTTCCACTCCATATACTGTCCCATATTAGGGAGGGCAGCTCTTACTGTATTTTGCCAATCATTTGGGGTCATTGCCATAGTGTTAATTCTTTCTAGCTGCATAACCATGAAATTGGCATCAAAACCGTACTTTTGAACTGATTCAGCAAGTTCCTTAATAAGGCTGTATTCCACAGGTGCGTGGACGCGACCTCCCCCTGCAGCTTCAAACACCAGAAAGGCTTGTATCATCTGTCTTTGATCCTCCTTTGAAAGGAAGGAGTCCAAACCACACCTGTCCGCGTAGGGCGGGGAAGTATGGGAGATTACAGCCGGAACTTCTGCCTGGGAATTTGCCTCCGGCCAAGAAGCCGCGAGGTTCCCATTCCTTACTTCCTTTCGCTTTCGGTTTTGCGATGACCTCGGCTCCTCCCAGTAAGCTGCTTCCTCCACAGGACCCAGTTCTTTCAACTCAGAACTATCAAGCCCCAAAACCTCCAGTTCCTCCATCGGATAAATATTTCTCTTTCCTGAGGCTATTTCCCGCCCCCACTTCTCTTCCAGGGTGTCCTTTCCCTCACCTCTCGCTCCCTCGAACTGAGCGTTCTTGGAAGGACCTGCCTTCATTTTTAGCATGCTCCTTTTTCTCTGCGTTCCTAACTTCCTATCTCCCTCTGTTTCTGACATGACTTGCACATAAAACGAAATCAAAAGGAAAAGAGAAAGCACTAACAAAACAAGAATGGAAGCTTCTAAACAAAGAGAAAGGTGAGACAGATCCAGACCAAAAGAAAGGTGAAGAATATCAAGACCGAACATGTCTTTCAGAGTCTATCTTCCGCAGTTCTGAATCTTTGTCCTTAGTGCCGGCAATGGTAAATTCCTGGGTTTCGGCACCAGCTGTAGTTCGCGCAGGTTTCCGGCCGGCAGGAAAATCACAGACAGACACACACGATTCTTCTGCGGGCATTCTTTATTACATCTTCCAGCGGGCGACCCCCGAAAAAGCACTCTTTATATATGCCCTGGAGCGGCATGCTCATCTCTGATTGGCTGTTTGCTCAGGAGCACAATACGGCTGGGCTGGCTAGTGACTTGGCGTTCTCTGTCCCTAGGCACATGCGCAGTTTATCTGTAAACTTGGGAGAGTAGCGGATGTCAGCACCATCTGCTGACTATCACCGCTCACTGCGGCTTCCTACATGTGTCCTTGTTATATAATAGGGCATCTGTTACTCCAAGATATTTTAAATTATTTGAGGATATTGTAAAGATGTCATGTCCTTAGTTTGTTTCTCAGTCTGTTTGCTGTTTTTATAGAGAAAGACTACTAATTTTGGTGAGTTTATTTTGTATCCAGCTACTGTACTAAAGTGCTTATAAGCAATAGGAAATCTTTTTTTGTTGTTTTGTTTTTTGTTTTTTTGGTTTTTTTTCAAGACAGGGTTTCTCTGAACAGCCCTGGCTGTCCTGTCCTGAAACTTACTCTATAAACCAGGCTGGCCTCAAACTCAGAAATCCACCTGCCTCTGTCTCCCAAGTGCTGGGATTAAAGGCATGTGCCACCACTATCCGGCTGCAGTGGAAATCTTAGGGTTACTTTTATATATTATCATGCCATGTGCAAATAAAAGTGCTTAATTCTCCCTTTCCAATTTCTGGACACATGATCTCCTTCAGTAGTCTTATTGTTCTGGGTAAGGCTTCAAGTGTTAAATTAAATAGATATGAAGAGTGTAGACCACATTTTCCTATTCTGGATTTGAAAATTGCTTTTGGTTTCTCTTCATTTAATTTGATGTTGGTTATGGACTTGAAAACAGCCGTTAGTATGTTATGCTATGTTCTTGTATCCATACTTTCATCATGAGGGATTTTGTCAAAAATCTTTTCTACATTTAATATCATGATCATGTGGGTTTTGTCTTACAATGATTATGTGATAGATGTCATTTATTGATTTATATATGTTGAAGCATCCCTGTGCCTCTAGAATGAAGCTTATTTAATTATGATGGATGTTCTTTTTGATGTATTCCCAGATTCAATCTGCAAGTATTTTTTTGAGAATGTTTGCACCTATGTTCATAACAGAAATTGGTCTGTAATTCTCTATCATTGAATCTTTATGTAGGTTAAGTATCAGATTGACTCTGTCCTTATAAAACAAATTGAAAATTGATAGTTTAAATTGCTTACCTAATCTTGATTTAACTCCAGTAATTGGCAACTATCATGAAAATTATCCATTTCTTTTAGATTTTTCAGTTTGGTGAAAAACCGGATTTTAAAGTATATTTAAATTCTCAGGAATTTCATAATGTCCTATATTATGCCCTGCTTTTAATTTTTAATTGTGTGAATTTGGATATTCTCTCTCTGACTTTTAATTTGTGTTTTAATGAAGGTTTGTTAATATTATTGTCTCAATAAATGAATTTAATTGATTTTTTGTATTGTTTTATTATGTTTCTATTTCATTTTCAGCGACATGTTGGATTATTTTGTTCTTTTTCCTTTTGTTCTAAAGCTTTCAAGTGTGCTATTACATCACTAGTATTACATATCTCATATATATATGTATAACATATGTGAATATACTTATAGATACTTATATTTTATATATTGGTACATATATCAATATCAATATATATATAAACGTGTATGTGTGTGTGTGTGTGTGTTTGTGTGTGATATATCACTTTGCCATTAACTGCCTTACATGGAAAAAGTAATGAAAATGAAAATAAAAACAAATAAACAAAAAATATATGAAGTCTCTTTGTGTTGGCCAACTACTCCTGATCTTCAGGTATGCATTGGAATATGGTTGGTATACACTGTGACAGTCGGTTAGAGAAATATGCTTTTTCCTATCCTAGAAAGTATCAGTTGTGAGTACCTCTTTATTTAGAAGTTGGACATCTTCCTCTTTTAATTTCTAAGGTTCATTTTCCTGGAACCTGTGCAGGCCTTTTACATTTTAACAAGATTTTATATTTTTGTCTTATTGGTCTTTTTGTTTGTGGTTTTGATTTTTGGTTTGGTTTTTCTTTTTTCTTTTTTTTTTTCAGAGAGAGTATGCACAAAGTTGGATGGGTAGGAAGGTGACAGGGCCCTGAGAGGGTATAGATTGTGAGTATAGGGACCACTCCTTATACCCTCTATATATCTAAACTTTGCTTTCCTGATTTCAACAATTCAAATTATTAATGCTGATATAACTTGTCATTCTTTCTGATGTCTCTGCTTGCTAATCACTCTATGTGATTCTCTTTTCTTGTTCAACTCTGAATAAAGGTAACATTTACTCATGTCAATGTGGTTTCACAAAAACCATGGTAAACTACAAGAGTAACTCAAAGGCAAATAGAAAAGATGACACTGAAAAATATAAAATTATAAATATATTCAAGATATGTAATGAATGCAGCCATGTGTGGCAAATTCTATACAAAAAGAAAATGATACACATAAAATTCAGTATCATGATTATATTTGATATAAATAATGCAATTGTTCAGAAATTGTTCAGGACTACAAATTAATTATTAGTTGTGCATTTATATTTTATACAGTTTTCATAAAATGATATTTTTCTTAAGTCTAAATAATTAAACTTTATAATACAGAGTGCTAAGATTTACAAGATGTAAGAATAGATTATAACTTGTGAGCTAGTGTAGTTAACATAATCTTCCCAGTCTTTGGAAACCAGAGAGCATCTAGTCCCCTAGGTGGAACAGACTTGTAAACTATTACAGCTGTATTCCATAATGAATTGATGCTTGCTTTCATTGAAATGCCAGAGTAGATCTGGTGAGACTGTATTAGATTTCTGATAATTATCTGATACTGTCAAATGTATCATTTTATTAGACTTTTCATCTTAGTTTTAATACTTACTTGAATTTTAAATCTTAGAAATATATGCTGAAATTTCAAAAAGAAATTATCCATTTTTGGTTTTTGATGCACAAGAAAAAATATGAATATATATAATTGTGTATATATATATACAATTAGCTCCAGAGTTCCATAGGGATTCTCTAGAATGTGTTTAAGCTACTTCACTCAGAGTCCCTGCTGCAGCTTGCACTGTAAAGGCTGCAATAGAAATCTGTCTCTTCACTTCACTCCAGGCCTTAGAAGCATTGACTTTACTATTAATATTGAAAAGATCATCATAAATCCCAGGGAATGATTCTCCTGCATACTTGTTGTGGCTGTTCGGAGCATAGATGATATGCCTGTTGATGAAACATATCCTTGTCCATTAATCTCACAAGCAACATAAAGAGAACAAAGGCATTATACATAAAAGTCATACTCCTGATTTTCTGGCTTGAATAAGTCACTTATTACCTGAACTTAGAATACAATAATCTCCAGACACATTAATACACATAATTTTTGCTTTAATGAATAACTCAAAGTAGTTCAGACCTATAAAAGTAATAGTAAGGGCAATGAATGTTAACTGTGCTTAGTAGTTAAAAGGTAATTTACATTTTTAGAGTTACTAAAAATAAACTTTTTAATTCAGATATTGATGTTCTTTAAGGAGACAACCAGTCTAAGAGGAAAGGTAAAAAACTAAATTTTCTTAATCATATTTGTGGTAAGTGATGATGTTTATATCATACTCTGTGCTGAGACAGTCTAAGCACGAAATCATGTCTATAGCAAGCCTACTGTGTAGTATTTTTTTATACTTTGGAAAAGATACATTCATAATTTAGTTATGGTTTACTTAAATCATCACAACTCATTATAAATCAATTTTTAGTCTTTTTCATGACCTAGGTATATGACTATTTTTGAAGTGGCCAACTTCAACTTCATGTACTGATTCAGGAATAGCATAGACCAGGATAAACTCCACAGAAGTCAAGAAGGTTAACAAGCCAAAGGGCCCAAGTAAGGATGCTTTAACCCCACTTTGGAAGGAGAAGAAAGCAATCATGGGGGTGGAGGGAGGGAGGGACCTGGATGGGAGAGGGGAGGAGGAAGGAAAAGGGAAACATTATCAGGAATGAGGGGAGAGAGGAGTAAAGCTCTAAGGGCCAGCAAAATGAATGGCAAGAGGCAACCTCTGGAGGTGGAGGGTAGGGTGACCCTCTAGAATGTACCAGAGACCTAGGAGGTGAGGGATTCTGAAGACTCAAAAGGAGGTACCTTAGATGAAATGTCCAGCAGTGCAGAGAGGGAACTTTTAGAGTCCATGTCCAGTAGAAATACAGGGCATCAAGTGTTGGGATGGGGTTGCCATCCTACAGTTAATATCTCTGATTCAGATTGTTTCTATCTAAAAGAATTGGAGGGACAAAAGTGGATAAGAGACTGAAGGAAAAGCGGTCCAGAGACAGGCCCAAGTTGGGATCCGTCTCAACACAAGGCTCAAAGGTCTAACAGTATTACTGATGCTATGGTGTACTTACAGAAAGTAGCCTAGCATGTCTGCCTTCCAAGAGGCCAAACAAGCAGCTAATACTGATGCAGATACTTACACCCAACCAATGGACTGAAATCAGGGACTGATATGGTTGAATTAGGGAAAGGCTGAAAGAAGTTGAGAAGGGTAAACTTATAGAAAGACCAATAGTCTCAACTATCCTAGACCCCTGAGAGCTCTTAGATACTGAACCACCAAGAGAAGTCTGGCAGGGTCAGATAGGGTGGGGTGGTGGGGTTTGGAGGGGGGTTAGGACATATTCTTGTAGAATAGGGAGGAGGAATGAGATGAGGCAGTGCTGGAGTGCAGACCAGGAGAGGGATGACACTGGACTGTATAAAAAAGATTAAAGATAATTTTTTTTAAAAAAAATTACCAAATCAAAGTCTCTAAAAGAAGGGAAAGGTTCAGGGGTTATACCAAGTACAGTAATCCATTATCTTCTGAATTCTGCCTCACTCAAGTTCATAAAGCTTAGCCCAGTAGTGTCAACCTTCCTAATGCTAAGACCACTTAATAAACTAATTCATGTCTTGGTGATCCCCATCCATATAATTATTTTATGGCTACTTCATAACTAATTTTTGCAGTGTTCTGAATCATAATATAAATATATGATATCCAGAATATATGATATGTGACCTGAGTGAAATAGTCTTTTGATTCCTAAGGAATCAGTGATCTACAGGTTGAAAACCACTAGCCTAGCCTCCTTATAGGAGACTTTTTTATATATATTTTGTTTTTGATGCAAAAAGCAAGAGGATTTTATTGTTCCAGTGCACTGGGGTCATCCCAGACCCAAAGGAGAGGCAGAGACCCCCCCCAAAAGAACTTGTTCAATGAGCTTTTATACAGTTTTCAGGAAGCAACCATTAGGCAGAACAGTGTGACTTTTTAAACTGATTGGTCTTCAGGGAATGAGGTGTCAAGGAATTCCCTTGTCTGAAGGTGGGCTATAATCTTTGACAAAGGAGCTAAAACCATACAGTGGAAAAAAGACAGCATTTTCAACAAATGGTGCTGGCTCGGCTGGCAATTAGCATGTAGAAGAATGCAAATTGATTCATTCTTATCTCCTTGTACAAAGCTTGAGTCCAAGTGGATAAAGGACTTCCACATAAAACCAGATACACTCAAAGTAATAGAAAAGAAAGTGGGGAAGAGCCTCGAGCACGTTGGCACAGGGGAAAATTTCCTGAACAGAAGACCAGTAGCTTATGCTCTAAGAACAAGAATTGACAAATGGGACTTCATAAAAACACAAAGTTTTGGTAAGGCAAAAGACACTGTCAATAGAACAAAACAGCCACCAACAAATTGGGAAAAGATCTTTATTAATCCTATATCTGACAGAGGGCTAGTATCCAATATATACAAAGAACTCAAGAAGTTAGACTCCAGAGAACCAAATAACTCTATTAAAAAATGGTTCCCCCTTTTAAGAAGGAATGAAATGTCTACCTTTTGGTCTTCCTTCTTCTTGAGTTTCTTGTGATTTGTGGGTTGTTCTTCCTGTATTCCAAGCTTCTGGGCTAATAACCACTTATCAGAGAGTGTTTGTTTGTTTGTTTCAAGACAAAGTTTCTCTGTGTTGTCCTGGCTGTCCTGGTACTCACTCTGTAGACCAGGCTGGCCTCAAACTCAGAAATCCACCTGCCTCTGCCTCCCAAGTTCTGGGATTAAAGGCATGTGCTACCACTGCCTAGTGATTATTTATAATGACAATAACATGAAAGTGTCCCTCACTCTTATCCATGCTTTTATATTAAGTTTTAATTTTAGAGCAACCCTCCACATTATACAAGATTATAACTTCATTTTACAAACCAAGGATCAGTTTGCCAGCTTATATTTTTGCAATGAAACAGGATCAATATTGTAATATTTTTTAAATTCTTCTTATGGTTCAGTTTTATACAGAATTAATCCTACTTGTTAAGCATTTCTACAAATATTGACTTCACAGTATTTATCATCATCATTATTATTATTATTTTAGAATTTTTATTAGAGGTGGATAGAGTGGTCATTGTGTAGATATACTGACTTCAAATAGAAGTTAAGAAGCACCCTCCAAGAACAAAGTAATCCAGATGTAAAATGATGCACTGAGAGTGAAAAAGTAGCAAGTGAAACCAAAACATATTTGAGGCAAAACTAAAGTTGCTAAGTTGCATCCCATAGTGTGGCAGGAGGAAGGCACTACCATCTAGTTGCAATTCATGTCAGAAAAAAAAATCTGACAGGCAGTACTGAACAAGATGCATTAGAGTGAAGACAGAAATATAAAACAATTTCCATCAACTCACACCAGCCAGAATGGCTAATAACAAAAACTCAGGTGACAGCAGATGCTGGCAAGGATTTGAAGAAAGAAGAACACTCCTCCATTGTTAGTGGGGTTACAAGCTGGTACAACCACTCTCGTGGTTCAGTTTGGCAGTTCCTCAGAAAATTGGATATAGTACTCCCAGAGGACCCAGCAATACCACTCCTGGGCGTATACCCAGAAGATGCTTCAACATGTAATAAGGACACATGCTCTACTATTTATGATATCAGCCTTATTTATAATAGCCAGAAACTGGAAAGTACCCAGATGTCCCTCAACTGAGCAATAGATATGGAAAATGTGGTACATTTACTCAGCTATTAAAAACAATGAATTCATGAAATTCATAGGCAAATTGGTAGAACTAGAAAATATCATGCTAATTGAGGTAATCACAAAATATCACACATGGTTTGCACTCATTGATAAGTGGATATTAGCCCAGAAGCTTGGAATATCCAGGATACAATTCACAAACCACATGAAGCTCAAGAAGAAGGAAGACAAAAATGTAAATACTTCAGTCCTTCTTAGAAGGGAAAACAAATTACCCATGGTAGGAGTTACAGAGACAAAGTGTGGAGCAGAGACTGAAGGAAGGACAATCCAGAGACTGACCCACCTGGGAATTCTTCCCATATACAATCATCAAACCCAGACACTATTGTGGATGCCAGCAAATGCTTGCTGTCAGGAGCCTGATATAGCTGTCTCCTGTCAGCTCTGCCAGTGCATGACTAATGCAGAAGCAGAGGCTCATAGCCATCAATTGGACTGAGCACAGGGTCCCTAATGAAGGAGCTAGAGAAAGGACCCAAGGATCTGAAAGGGTTTGCAGCCTCATAGGAGGAAAAAAAATATGAAGTAACCAGTACCTTCTGAACTCCCAGGGACTAAACCACCAACCAGAGGGTACACATGGTAGGACTCACGGCTCCAGCTGCATATGTAGAAGAGGATGACCTAATCGGTCATCAATGTGAGGAGAGGTCATTGGTCCTGTGAAGGCTCTATGCCCCAGTGTAGGGGAATGCCAGGGCTAGGAAGCAGAAGTGCGTGGGTGGGTGAACAGGGGGAGGGTCATGGGGATAAGGGATTTTCTGAGGGAAAACAAAGGAAGGGGATAAAATTTGAAATGTAAATAAAGAAAATATCTAATAAAAAATTCAAAAGGTATTTCAGCAATGAGATGTGAACTAATGATATTTTACATATATATTGACACATATAATTATATTTAATTCTCTATTTTCATTGATTGATTGATTGAATGATTGATTGATTTAGGACATACTTGCTTTTGTCTAACTCTTGCAGTCTCTGATGGAACTTATTGACTGGAGAAAGCAGTGAATCTGAAACAAAACTCAAATTATCAAAAAGTTTAAAAACACTGTTTCTAAAGCAGCAAAGGTGGCTGCAATCTCATCATCCAGTGGTCTCTCAAATTTCGTAATTGGAGAAATAGGTCCAATATTGTATAAACAACATACACTTTTTGCTTGTTTGTACCTGACAGTGTCTTGCTGGGTACCACATGATGGTCTTGAAATCATGCTTCTCCTATCTCAACCTCTGTAGTAGTAGGATTGTTTATTTGGTGTTTTTACAGTATGCAATGACTCTCAGAACAACTTACATAATTCAAAGTTATTTATATAGCCAAAAGAAACGTAAACAATTAACTTGTGAAATGGCTAGTAAGAGAAGAAAAAAGAGTGAAACTGACTGCTTTGCTTGATGTTTATAAGTATTGTATCAAGTTTGAAGAAAAGGACTTTATAAGTTACTCTTTCTCTGAGATGAGTGCTTTTCAAAATCATCACAGCCAATGGACCAGATTCTTACCCTCACCTAATGTCTGTGGCACCCTCCAAGCAGAGACATTGCTCATGACACAATTCGTGAATGACTTCATGGATAGACCATGTTAATACACATATCATTTCTTAAATGAATGTAAACTGTTCTCTGTGGACTGAAAATCAAGGCAATGACTTAAGTCAAATAACTCTGATCATAGCAGGAAGTCTGTATCCAAAAATCAAGCCTAAAAATCATTCTTCGGCAAAACAAAACTGTCAAATCTTAGCTTAGCTACTATGGAGGTAAAATCCTTTGGCAATGTGAGGGTCATTGAAGTACATTATTAAAATGAACTCCAATTTCTAAAAATTGTTCTTATTTTGAGAGGAGGGGAAGCGTAAGAAAATAAACAACCAAGGTCACTTGGCATCATCAGAACCTAATTCTCCCACCATAGCAAGTCCTGGACACACCATTACACTAGAAAAGCAAGATTCAGATATAAAATCACTTCTCATGGTGATGATACAGGACTATAAGAAAGACATAAATAGCACCCTCAAAGAAATACAAGAGAACACAGGTAAAGAGCTAGAAGTCCTTCAAGAGGAAACACAAAAATCCCTTAAAGACCTTCAGGAAAACACAATCAAACAGGTGAAGGAAATGAGCAAAACCATCCAGAATCTAAAAATGGAAATAGAAACGATAAAGAAAACAAAAAAGGAGACAACCCTGGAGATACAAAACCTAGGAAAGAAATCAGGAATCATAGATGCAAACATCACCAACAGAATACAAGAGATAGAAGAGAGAATCTCAGGGGCAGAAGACACCATAGAAAACATTGAAACAACATTCAAAGAAAATGCAAAAAGCAAAAAGCTCCTAACCCAAAACATCCAGGAAATCCAGGCCTGAATGAGAAGACCAAACCTAAGGATAATAGATATAGAGGAGAGTGAAGATTCCCAATGTAATGGACCGGTAAATATCTTCAACAAAATCATAGAAGAAAACTTCCATAACCTAAGGAAAGAGATGCCCATGGACATACAAGAAGCCTACAGAACCCCAAATAGACTGGACCAGAAAAGAAATTCCTCCCATCACATAATAATCAAAACACCAAATGCACTAAACAAAGAAAGAATTTTAAAAGCAGTAAGGGAAAAAGGTCAAGTAACATATAAAGGCAGGCCTATCAGAATTACACCAGACTTCTCACCAGAGACTATGAAAGCTAGAAGATCCTGGGCAGATGTAATACAGACCCTACAAGAACACAAGTGTCAGCCCAGGCTACTATATCCAGCAAATCTCTCAATTAACATAGATGGAGAAAACAAGATATTCCATGACAAAACAAAATTTACACAATATCTTTCCACAAATCCAGCTCTACAAAGGATAATAGATGGAAAACATCAACATAAGGAGCAAACTACACCCCAGAAGAAGCAAGAAGGTAATCTTTCAACAAATCCACACAAACCTAATTCCACCTCTTACAACAAAAACAACAGGAAGTGACAATTAGCTTTTCTAAATATCTTAATATGAAAAGTAATATTACCAACATATCCTAATCGATTGAAATCCAATAATATGAGGAATTAGAAATTTGTTGATTGTCATCCAATGGTCTCTCTAATTTGGTAATTGGAGAAATGGATCCAACATTGTACAATCTATATACACTTTTAGCTTGTTTGTGACAGTGTCTTGCTGTGTACAGCATAAGGATCTTGAAATCTTGCTTCTCCTATCTTAGCCTCTCTATTAGTAGTATTGTGTATTTCATGTCTTTACACTATACTGTGGTTTTCAGAACAGCTTATATATTTCAAAAGTATTTATATGCCCAAAAGAATGTGAATACAATCTCAGGGTAGCAAAGGCAGCACATCCAACCAATGAGACATCTCTATATAGCTGTCCAGTGCTCCCCTTCCACTAATACTCAAGGTACTTTTAAAAGTAAAAATTATGAATTTAGTAAAAATATATCCATACTTGTAAGGATTCTCCAATTTAAACTTACCCAATCGGGCTCTACTTGAAGCAGTTCTAAGTCTTTGGAAAAACACTTCAATCATTGTAAGACCCAGGCTTGTTAATTCTGAGAGACAAAATTAGTATAACCAGTTCAGAGTACTCTATTCATTCTAAAAGACCAAAGGTCAGTTACTAAATTCTAGTTATACTATCTCAAATATGAGAGCACTAGACATACAGTTCAAATAAGATATTTTCTCTGGTACAGAAAAATGTACTTCCTGTTCCATACATAGAAGTGCCCTTCTACGGAGGGGCACTTTCATAAATCACAATTTATTTAAAGATTTCAGAGATTGAAAAATGTTTGCTCAAAAAACTTGTTTCATCTGTTGTATAAACTAGTAAATGGAAAAAGCCATTTTCAGATTACAATATAAATCCAGACAGATAATTATAAAGTATTCACACTATAGATTTCTTCCTCTATAAAATATTGAGATATTTATTTCCCTTATCTTCCATGTAAAGACTAAGTCATAGTTATAATATTATCAGAGTGGACATAATATTTGTTAAATGCATGACATTTGGGGAAAGAAATAGCTGTAGACTAACATGTGATAAATGTTTGACAGGAATTGTGTTCCATTTTCTCCATTGTGACCATTTGCATATACCATGTACAAATATGAGGTATTATAATGACACTATAGTCCTCCCTTTCCTTTAAAAATGTTATTCATTTCTCACAGTATAATTTGAAGAGCCCTTGACATTAGAAACTTGGCTGTAAAGGTCTCTGAAAAAGGAACAACAAACAGTTTAACTCAGAACGCAGGCCACCAGTTAGTACTAAATAGATTGGTGTTCTTCAGAAAGGCAGAGATCCAAGTACTTAGTATCCTGAGTATTTGATGATGTTTAGAGCATCTCTGTGCTTGTTGTTCTTATCATTTTCATGTCCTTTTTATGATTTTAGATTATATCATTTCTTTTTTTACTGATTTAAGTTTTATTGCATTATGATGAGAAAAGATACATGATTTCAATTTATCTGAATTTGCTAACATCTAAAAACATATTTTAAGTAAATAGAATTAAATCACATTCTTGTTTCCCTTTTGTACCCCAACTCCTCCCAGAGACCCCCCTTCAATACCCACAATACCTTCTTTTTTGTCATAGTCTTTAAAATTTATAAAATATTGTAACAATTAAAATGAGTATTAAAGTTGTTTGATATAAAACAACAATCAATTTAAGTCTTATGTAGATGCTTGTCTAGAGCAATACTGAAAATACATACATTTTTCTCAGTATAAATTTTAAATAACTCCAAACATATTAACTGTATATTTCAAAATAATATATCACTACTAGTATTTTCTTAAATGAACATACATATATAAAGCATTTTCTTTGTTTTTTTGTTTTGTATTTAGTAGAGCTTAAAATCTTGGCTCTTACTGTGGTATAAGCCCAAAATAAGAACAATTTTTAGACATTGGATTTCATTGTAATAAGGCTGTACTTCAATGACCCTCACATCACAAAAGGATTTTACCTCCATTGTAGCTAAGCTGAGAGTTGATAGTTCTGCTCCGCCAAGGAATGAATTGTAGGCATGATTTTTGGATACAGACTTCCTGCTATGGTCAAAGCTATTGGACTTGAGGGAGTGACATTATTCTCAGCCTACAGAGAACAGGTTACATTCATTTATGAAATGGTATGTGTATTAAGATTGTCTTATCATAAAGTCATTCACCAACTGTTTCAATGAACAATAGTTCTGCTTGGAGGGTGACACAGACATTAGGTGAGGGTAAGAATCTGGTTCATTGGCTGTGATAATTTAGAAAAGCATTCATCTCTGAGAAAGAGTAACTTATAAAGTCCTTTTCTTCAAACGTGATGCAAGAATTATAAAGCATCAAGCAAAGCATTTAATCTCACTCTATTTGTTATCTTACAAGCCACCTCCCAAGTTAATTGTCTACGTTTCTGTTGTCTGTATAAATACTTTTGAGATATATAAGATCTATTGAAAACCATAGTATAGTATTAAAACATGAAATAAACAATACTACTAATAGAGTGACTGAGATAGGAGAAGCACGATTTTAAGACCATTATGCGGTACACAGCAATACACTGTCACGTACAAACAAGCAGAAAGTGTATATGATTTGTACAATATTGGACCCATTTCTCCAATTACCAAATTAGAGAAATCATTGGATGACAGTCAACAAGTTTCTAAATCCTCATAATTTTGGATTTCAATCGATTTAGGATATGTTGGTAATACTAATTTTCATACTAAGATATTAAGAAAAAGTAATTGTTACTTCCTTTTGTTTTTGTTGTAAGAGGTGGAATTAAGTTTGTGTGGGTTTGTTGAAATATTACTTTCTTGCTTCTTCTAGGGTGTAGTTTTGATCCTTATGTTGGTGTTTTCCATCTATTATCCTTTGTAGGGTGGGATTTGTGGAAAGATATTGTGTAAATTTCGTTCACGTTCTTTGTAATCTATGTGTTGGATGATGATTCTAAGAGGGCTCCAGCTGTCTACTGGGCCATATCATTGACAGTCAAAATAATAGTGTGTGATGATTTTTCAAGAATTGCTTCTGAAAATCATTAATGATTCAGTCACCACCCTTGGAAAAAAACGTAAAAATGTAAGAGGTTGACAGCAATGACCACCAACTTTAGAAAGAATTTTGAGAAGATTGTTAAGATGTTTTTGTCAATGGCTGTGATGTAGAAAATCTTACAAAACAAACTGAACTTCAGGAAGGCACACTCTAAATTGTTGAGCTGAGGAATTTTTAAACTCAAGGAATAAGAACAATGGCAGCTTAAATATAATTGACTTATATGACTTTTGCTAAAAGTAGGCTAATGATCAAGGTGATAATTTCTTATTTCCATTTTTGTCCTCAGCTTCCTGATAAGATTTAATAAAAACTTTTAATGAGTAGTTATGTAGTCTGAAGATTTGAAATAGAAGCGACTGTTTTTTACATAAAAGTTTACATTGTGATTCTTTTAATATTTTATATGATTACTTTGTAAGATAATTACTAAATAATTGATTCTTTCTTTGTAAGCACAAATTATAGCCTGCCAGTTAAGATGGTTTGCTGAGAAAATTACCTTGCTTACTTAAACTTGTGTTAATTTATAACAAGTTGCTTAGTTAAAAATATATGTAGGTTCTTGGAAATGATTTGCTGTTTCTTCACCTGTAATACACAAAATGTTTTTTTAATGTAAAGGTATTGAGGAACATACTTTAAAAAAATCATTCACTTAAAGAAAAATAGGACGTAGCTGCATTGTAATTGTTATGCTCCTTGAAAGATTTTGCTAGGATATATAAGATATTGGAGAAAAAAAGAAAGTTCTTAGAACTTGCTGAAGCTTGCTCCATCCATCAAGTGTGTGTATATCTGTGTGTGTGTGTGTGTGTGTGTGTGTGTGTGTGTGTGTGTGTGTTGCCACATGGACTTATGCACGTGTGCTAGAGAGAGAGACAGAGAGAGAGATAGACAGAGAGAGAGAGAGAGAGAGAGAGAGAGAGAGAGAGAGAGAGAGAGAGAGAGAGATCATATTATATTTTCATTTCTTTATTCATTGACCCACAATGGATTTTTCTTGCCTCCTCTGAAGAAATTTTTGTTCTGGCCTTTAGCCAGTCACCAAGGAGATAATTTTGCAGCCCCTAATTGATTGTACACTCTACATCATATCTCAGTTTATACTAAATGTCAAATTTATTCTTTGATACTTGGATGTTGCCTCTTGCATATAGCTTGCACAAAAATAAATTTTGAAATCCACAGATATAATTTCAAAACACAGAAAAATATTTTATTTTAAACACAGTATTTTATTTTAAGACATATACTTTGTCAGATGTTACAGTATTTTGAAAGTTATTTCTTCCCTAAAAATTTCAAACAAATATACCCATTTATATCCAAAACATTCACCCAGTGACCAACTTGGTAGAATGGGTGTTTTGTTTTGTTTTGTTTTGTTTTTCTGTACCAAGGCATTCCAGTAAACTCAGGTGAAGGACTTTTTTTATTTCCAGCTGTCATAAAGAGATTTGTCTTCAAAATCTTTATCCGGGCTTTACAGTTATACAAATTATAAACAAGAGAATACTCACAAAACTTAAATGTCCACTAATAAGAAAATGAAGAGTTAAACTACGTTTCAGCAAAATAAGAGAGGAGATCTCTATATTAGAAACTGTTGTAAATTATGGCTACTGTGTGGTGTTTCCTTTGTATATTCTTGGCCTTGGTATCAATAAAATGCATAGGGATTAGAGAGTTATCCTGTAAAGTTCTGAAGAGAAAATGTTTGTATATGTGTAGTTGCAAAAACTGATGTGGGGTGTGTAGAAAAGGATTCAACAAATTAGTAAATCATTGTGAAGAAACAATCATAGGTCAAAGAAAACTATTCTCAAAACCATATACTTCTCCTACTAAAGGAAATATTCCTATTATTGGTAGGACTGCAGAAGTCTTACATGATACATAATAAAGTCATTATATAATGTACATAAGAGAATGTGATATCTGTATTTTTAATTGATCATTTTGTAATTTTACTAAACACCAGGGTTTAAAATCATTGTCTGGTTTTATGGGTACAAACAAAAAAAGTAAAACAAAACCAATATTTTTTAATTTTAGAATTAAAATATATGAAGTTGTACCAGGAGTACTTAATAAATTGAGCATCATTAAGGTTCCATAGTCATTTAGGTTCAGTGAAAGTATCTTTAGAATGTTTTATGCTTAATAACTGTCAAGTATAATAGTTCTGAACAAGCTTAATTTAACAATTTAATGAACACTTACACTATATACCAGTTTATAAACAACAAGGTAGAAGTTCATGTACTATTTATTGTAATAAGTGTATTCATTAATAATTGTATGTACATAAGTTAGATTTACCTAGCATTAGAAAGAAAATTAGAATATGTATCTTAACCTATAAAATATAAATAAATAAACAAAACTATTTTACTCACATTTATGAACTCATGTTCCATTTTCTTAAGAAACATAAATCTAAAAGTATAATACTAAGTTATTAAAAAATAAACATATTTATATAATTGAAAAACTCTCTCCAAACTAAGAAAACAAAGAGAGAAAGATAGAAATAAAGAAGGAAAGAAACAAAGAAACAAAAAATAAGCAAACAAACAAAGAAAGAAAAGAAAATTTTCATGAATTACATAATTAAGCCTGACCCAGAAATTTTTTTACAGCTGTAGCAGAAGGTCACTAATTCAGGAGATGAACAAAACAGTCAAGCTTCCTCAAAATTTTCCTCAAATTATGAATCAGTGAGATTTCTCTGAAACACTGGTTTTGAGGCATTTAAGATTAATTACATGCTACATAATAACTGATAATACTGCATTTATATGATATAGACCTTAAATAACTAAATGCTAAATCTATTTAATATATATCTTATACCTATAGAAGGAATCATGTTTGCTTATTTAATTCATTGTTTTGAATACAAAGATTTATTTATAACTTCTATGTGAAGTAATTTTTTCTTAGAAATGCACTTGAATTGGTAAATATGTCCAATGAATAGGTTTTGTGGCTTGTTTAATTTTTGTAGTAATTTCTAGGTCAGTCTCAAAAGTCTGTCATGCAGCTAGAATGATGGTACAGTCCTGCAACTTTGGAAATCTGAAGTCTGATGCAGAAAGATCTGGATTTCATCTTCAGATAGATCTGAACTTCCTATCAAAACCCGCTCTTAAAGAGCCTTTCACTTGTACGTGTATGTGGTGCCTCCAACCAGCTTCAGTATCTGTTGCTGCTAAGACAGCTAGAAGGAAGGTCAGATCCTTGTGATAAAGCCAAAAATTGAAGTACTAGGCAAAAATCAAGATAGGATTACCTAGTTTTGTCCACAAATGGGTGCATTTTTATTTGTCATTCAGTCACTCTTACATCATGAGTTACCTGATTTTACTATACAAGGGATTGTGAAGCAGTTATAGAGTAAAGGAATTAAACAGTAGTTCCAGCTACTATGTCACTCCAGTGGCTGCTTTATAATGTCTGTTTCATCATCATCAAGGTATAGATGATAGAATGCAGCCTATAGGCACAGAGGTGGGGGAGATGGCATATAGCATATGGAGAAAATATTGTTTACCTGTGAAACTTCAGAAAGAACATTTGTCATGAGAAAAGAAAGTTAGTTATAAACAATATAAATATTTCAAATAAAAATTACATCCAAAATATCATTTACAGAGGTTCTACAAATATTTTTCCATCTCTTTACCTCTTTTGTTAGGTTGTACACTAAACTGTGCATCAGTTGTGTGCAATCAACTCTTATAGTTTCCTGAAACAGAAAGAACTGGCTGGTTTATTTGTTTAATTTATGTTATTAATTTATTCAGAGATTATTGCTAAACTCTACAGAGAATTATTCTTTAAAAATGCACTTAATAAAAAACCCTCTTATATTCTTAGTCTTAAGCTATAAAAACAAACTTTTATGACACTGACTACTCAATCTTGCCCTGAAGATTAGGGCACGAGCTCAACAGGCATTCTTTCCAAATCTTTATTTCCCATTCTACCCAAAAACATTTCCTTAAGCCTCTTTCAAATACTATTCCCTCAGCTTGAATCAGTGTTCTACATCATATCTGCATGATTTCTTCACCCTCTGGGCTCATGTTAAATTTTCAGAGGAATCTCATTGACTCTTGGATGTAGTACTGCACATGGCTTCCACTCCATGGAATCTATTCTCTTTCTTTTCCTTGGTCTGTTTATCTATCACCCAAAATCTGGATCACCCATGAGCCCTCCAATTCTGGATTGCAGTGCATTCCAGATATAGTCAAGACAACAACCAGGATTGACTAGGATTACATGAGCCCACAAGGTAAGATTACTTCCCACACTGCTATGTAACTTTGTTCACAAAGTAAGTTCTATGTCACTGAAGAGGCTGAGTAGTGTGGGGTTTTAATCCCAGCACCCAGGAGGCTGAAGCAGAATGTTCATGGGTTCTATGTCACACCACACACACACACACACACACACACACACACACACACACACACACACACAGACACACACACACATACACACACACTGATAATGACCGTAAGAGTATATGCTACACCCTTTCAGTTTAAATCTGCTTTAATTAAGCTAAGACCTTAAATACATTTTCGGAAATCAAACTTATGAAATTTAGTTAACAGCTAAATATATTGCTTCTGGCTTCAATCTATCCAATCTATTCAATCTACTTCTCCCACCTATCAGAAATTCTGTGAGAGAAGCCTTCATAATTTATCCACACCTCCAAATTTGCAGTTGGACATGATTATCACCTTAAGGTATTTAGACTTAAGTCTAATGCTTACTCAACCATTTTACCAAGGTTCATAACAAACCATAAAGATAATTGTGTATCGGTATATATCATATCATTTATGATATGTATTAATAGACAAGTGCTTTATATGAGTAACTTAGAGGGAGAAGGTTAAAGACATTTACTACAATATAAATATACATTTCATGGGACCAAAGAATTACATACATCACCATACATCACTCTCTATTCAGTTAAATTTCATATAGAAAAGTACATATACGTAAATGGACAATCTCTACAACATCTGCTACAGATCTGAAATACACTGGTACTATTAAATGTCCTCTAGAAGTTCTTCTCTTGTTTTTCTTTAGTTACTTTTTTTGGGGGACAGAAGGTTGTTCTTGTTGTTACTATACTATATAAGTAGAATAAGTCAATGTATATTTAGCAAATGAAAAATTTTATGTTTTGTATGTGAAAATAGGGATTTACCACCATTTCTTTGTAATATAATACCGAAGTCCAGTAAGATATAACAGGAGGTAAGGAAGCATAACAGATATGAAAGACTTTGAATTCAACCCTCTCCTCACAGGTAGCCCGTGGGTTACCTCTGAGTCACAGCTTCCTCTTCTATACAGTATGGTAAATAAGTACTTACATCACATGATAGCTATATCACTTAAAGATTAGATGGAGAACAGTTAAGAGAGGATCAAAAACATTTCTGGTACATGCAGCAGAAAAATAGTATGAGAGTTCACAGGACAGAAACCCACTATAATTCAATA
Source organism: Montemys delectorum (assembly GCA_019843815.1). NCBI lineage: Eukaryota > Metazoa > Chordata > Mammalia > Rodentia > Muridae > Montemys > Montemys delectorum. Next base: position 28,486 of record JADRCD010158366.1, read on the forward strand.
AGGACAATCTTTGGAAGTGAAGATTAAGGGTGATTTGAGTAAAGATTTCAATTTGTTTTCAATTTTACAACTTTTATTATTTACAAAAAACTTGCAAATTCATAAACTTGTCACTTTAGTTTTTGTGTTATGTATATATTTATATTTTAACGTAAATTTAAAAATATGTGTTTTATTTCTATCCCTTGAGAAATGAACATTTAACCAAAGAATGGAATATAAATTGAGGGTTCTATATCTGAATCACATTGAACCTATGGGTTCTTGGTTCTTAATCCTAAAAATTATGGTCCAGTTCCAGATACGACATAATAATCTAAGCCCAGCATTGTGCTAAAATACTAGACAAACCAAATGTTCAAAATTATCAATAATAATAGCATCATTAACTATAACTCCAGCTCCAAAATTATGATTTAAGAATGGTCACTATTTATCACATATACAAAGTATGCGTGTGTCTATATGTGTGTGTGAATGTGTATTTAATGTATTGTGTTATACACATAAAAATCAACATACAACTTTTTTGGAGTTAATTCTCACAGTCCACCTTTAAATGGGTTCCTAGGATATACTTGAGTTTCTCAGGCATCCTGCAAATTGCCTTTGATGGTGTATCCATTTCCACAGTCTCTGTAAATAAATGTTGCATGCTATTCAAAACCAAAAAAGTTCTTCAAGTTTGTGACTTGGACATTCAACAGGTAATTGAAACCATATTTAAGAGAATCTGGTAGAACAGACATGCTAAGGATGCAGTCTTCATGAATAGCACTTATATACAGTGTAGGAAATGCCTCTTAATTACTCATGAAGTCATCCCTGAACCTAAGGAAAAGATATTGAAACCAGCCACAAGTATCCTAACTTCATCTTCCTGTTCTTCTTTCTGTGCCAAGAAGAAATTCTTTGACTAAATTGTTACCACCAGAATTATCATTGTTCTATAATGAAGCCAACAATATTCACCTTCTACAAAAGAATCAGTATTAATATAAGCCACAATATGTTCTTGTAGGAGTCTTGAATGTTTGTATAACAAAAAATTTAATAAATTATAAGCATTTCCATGCAAGGCACATCTGCCATTCTTTAATGTAGATATTGGAATGAAATTGCACCATAATTTCCACAAGTTTGACATATAAAGTCTCAAAAATAAGTGTTTGACAATGAGAAACAAGAGCAAATTGTTTTACATTACATTTGTGAGGATGAACAGTTTAGACACAGAAGATGAAAGAGAACTGGGAATTTAAACATGCACAACTATCAATCACAATTTTTTTAATGAAAATTTGTTTATGTGATTTTTCAGTAAAAATAAACTTTTATAAATCCTGTCATAATGTAATCAGAATTGATTTCTTTGATTTATAGGAAATGAGCAATTTACTGGCCATTAAATTTACAAAAAATAAGCCTGACTATGGGGCCAACTTTTCTTGTAGGACATTGCCACCTACTGGTAATTACAGCTGATTGCACATTTATAGAACTAAGAAATACAAGAAAATTTCATAGAACATTTTGATCTTAAAAACATTGAATTTTCTAAGAATTTTGATTGTAATAGAAAATCAGGAAAGTATGTGTGATTCTGGATGATAGAAAAATATCGATTACAGTATAGTAGTTCAACTGGCTCAGGTAGTAGACTGTGGGTGTTGTAGAGCACTTTGAGCTAAAAAAAGAGACTGTCTGAAAACTATGATAATAGTAAATAATAACAATTGTAAAAGACAAATTACTTCCTGAAATATTCGTGGATTTTCCTGACATAAGGATGAGTCTTTGCTGTGGAAGAAAACTTCATCTTGATCAACAGTAATATGGCAGCTATTTGGAGAAACCTGTAATAGCTATGTTAAGAGGAATTATATGAGCATTAACTGCATTGTAGGAAGCTGATGACACAGATATCAAAATTCCATATGTTTATTTCTCTGTCACACCAAGCTGATTTACACTTGAATGGAGGTACTATTCAGGTCACCTGGTAAATATTCCTCTGCATCACTTTCTGCTGTATATAACAGTGATGAGAGCTCAGAGATAAGAAGAAAAGTACAAATCAGGCATATTGTGGAACCTGACGGCTCAGTGTGACTGGCACTTGGAGCTGATTTGGGTGGTAGGTAAGAATCATATTAGAAATTGGCGTGTTTTGATTTGCATGATCCTCTGACCTCCATTGTGTAGATCTGGGCTTGTCTTTCAGTCCTGAGGACACTTGAGGGACTCCAAGAGTATCCTGCTTCCCTGTTGAAGACTGTGTGTCCCAGGAATAATCAGCTTGAAACTGGGCTCTGGCAATCCCTTCCCAGTAGGGTCTGCCAGTGGCACAGATTACAAAGATGAGTTGTTCATGGACCCCTGACCTTCATTTCCAGTTCTGGGCATGACCTTCAGTCCTGAGGAGCATTTCAGGAAACCAAGAGCATCTTGCTTCACTGTAGTGACCTGTGGGGGGGGGGGTCCTCAGGAATTACTAGCTTCGAACATTGCCTCACTAATCCCTAACCAGAGTGGTCCACCTGAGGCACAGCCAGCAAGAACTGTTAGGTACCCTGACCTCTGCTGTCTGGCCTAGAGCTCCCCTGTATCACCAGTATCATACAGCCATTACCAGAGTAATCAGATGCCTAAAGACAATGTAAAAAACACAATCAAGACTCAGGACTAGTGTATGCTGCCTCATCAGTGGCTCAGTGTCTGAGAGATCTCAGGGGTCTCAGCAGTCTCAACTAACAGTGACTAATTTTAATGATCCAAATCATTGTCTTATTCAACTTCTGGTTTTATTGCTTGGTGGTAGTCACTAGGCTTTATATTTTTCTTCATCTTTGATAATTATCTTCTTTTAAAGTATTCTAAATAAAAGCGTTATAAAATTATCTCAACTGTGTTGAAAAGTTTCCAGCAAAACCAGGTCCTATGTTATAAAGCACTTTTAGTCCTCCCCTCCAGTTGCTGTCAGGTGCTAGCCACTCATTTGTATGTTGGACATGAAAAGAAGTTACTACCTACATAAACTTTGATACACCCTGTTAAAATGCCAGGTCATCTGCTGGTTTAGGTCATTTTCTCATAATAGCTTTATGAACAAACAATAGAACAAAGTGCTTTGCATGTAGTAACCCTTGTCCTATCCTGCCACTCCTGCAAAGTAATGTCCAGTATCAATTCAACTTTGCAGATAAGTAACATGAAGATAAATTTGAAAAAATAGCAATAGCCAAAGTGATGTTGGTAAGAGGTGCAGTTGATATTTAAATTGTTCACAAGAATCTAAACTTTGTTACTAGTGTGTAACGGAAAACCATATTTTAAATCTGACTCCTAACACATGTACTAAACGAAGAATCTCAAGTCCTGAAGTCTGTCTGAAGTCTTTCATTATTCTCTATCTCCTACTGAATTCATCTCTCTTTCTCTCTTTTTCACCCTCTCTCTCTCCTTCTCTCTTTCTCTCTCTCATATATATATATATGTATATATATATATTATGACATATGTATAATATATTATATAGATAGAGGTAGATAGATATAGATTTAAATAGATACAGATATAAATATAGATATATGTATGTGTGTCTGTAAGGAAGAGAATAAACTTTAAATATATAATGTAGTATATAATATATACATAATATATGCATATACATGTAGTCATCTTTCATTAAATATTTTCATACATATCTATTATACAGAAACAAAGAACAAAAGAACAAATAATTTTGTTACAAGCAGAGGTCCCTAAAATTTCAAAACATCATTATACACACACACCACGCACACACACATACACACAACCACTAGACAGATCACATGATTTGGTTGAACCAGCTACCTTATATTTTTAGCCTTCAAGAATCTATCTACAACAGATCTGAAAAGCTGATATTATAAGACTTTTAATGGAATTTTTATCTTCACAACATCTCTGTAACTGCTACCAAAGAATGGACATTTTAAATTTTGTTATGAAAATAAAACATACCTTCACTGAGCAGGTTGATGAAAATAGAACTTACAGTTGAATAATAATAATTTTCCCCTTAACCTTAACTTTGTTTACATTCGACTATAAGGACAAAAGAGAATTAGAGAGCCTGCCAAGATAGTTTTGTACTTCTTAAAAGATTATTCGCATCCTTAGATGCAGTTCTACTTATTTGTACCCTATAAAGATAAATATTATTATTTAAAATGATGTAGCACTCCTGAAATTTGAAATGTAGTGTTGGAAACCTCCATCCGATTTTTGTTTGTTTGTCTTGTTTGTGTGTTTTTTTTATTATGGCTTTCCTCACCAGACCGTGTGTGTACACTTACTGTACACACTAAGCTTTGTAAGCTTTTATGCTCTACAGTTCCCTGTTTCGTTTGTTTGTTCATTTATTTGTTTTGTGATTGTATAGAGGTGCTTGTCCATTCCTCATATACTTGAAGAAATACTAATATTTCAGCTTGGCTTATAATCTACTACCCTATACAATAATAAATTATGTCTCAGGGCTATTTTATCTTTTCCAAGATAACTAATGACAGTTGATGCTGGTAAGGATGTGGGGTAAGGTTAACCCTCATCCATTTCAGGTGGAAGTCAAATCATATACAGACACTCTGGAAATTATTTTGTCAGTTTCTCGAGATACTGGGAATGGATCTACTTATATTCAACATAATCATTATTAGGAATATACCTAAAGGACTCAGTATCTTACTGCAGAAACAATTTTTCAAACATTTGCATTGCTGCTTTATTCATAACAGTTAGAAACAGGAAACATAGTAGATGCCCATTGACAAATGAAGGACTAATGATAACATTCAGCACTTAAAAATGTAAATCATTAAATTTGCAGGTAAAATAAAAATGAGGCTAAGAATATCATCCTGAGTGAGGTAACCAGGGCCCAACAAGACATACATGGTATATATTATCTTACATATGAATATTAGCTCAAGTCTTCAATAGGCATGCTACTATTTGTATTACCACAGAGATTAGGAATAAAGTAAGTTTAGGGAGGGTGGAAGGAACTGTGATGGTGGCAGTAATAGAATATAGTTATGAAGAGACAGGGATAGACTACAGGAATATTAAATGAACAGTGGAGGGAAAGAGGAGGTAAAGAAGGGAGTATGGGGAGGGAATAACAACAGTAAGGGTAATTTGAAGGGTCACATAGAAATTTACAACAGTACAAACTTTTTAAAATATAAACATACATGAAATAAATATTAATGCAACCACCAAATAATAGAGAGGTAAAGCCCCAACTAGAGATTTCTTGCCATGAAGTGTAGCCTCCAATGCCAAATATGGGGTGCTGGCCAAATGAGCCCCAAGAAAACCCACAAACAAGGTTATTGGCTGTTCTTCCCATACTGATTACCAAACACAACTTAAAATCTCATTGATTGTGGAGAATTAAAGCCCAAACATACCTAGAGCCTTTATTCCTATTGACTCATGTTCATGGTACTAGAAAGTACTCTACAAGCTACCAGAGAAGCAAGCTAGTAGGCAGACCACCTAGAAACTCGTAATAAACATAGAGATTTGTTTGCATAATATGCAGATGAACTTTTGCCACAAATATTGTTAAGATAAACAACCAATATCTGATTGGATTTATGGCCCACTCTACAAGATGGAACCCATGTCTGACACTGCTCTCTTGGCCAATAATCAGAAACTACACAGCAATGGCCAATGAGAAAACCGAATACAACTGCACTACTAAAAGAACATAAAAAAAGGACTCTATTCTCAACTATACCTATTGATAATTGTCTCATTTAACCACTATCAGGAAAGTTTTTATGTGGAAGATGAACACTGATACAGAAACAAACAGGATAATGTGCAGAGCGTAAGAAACCTTAAAACACTCTATCCTAATTATGAAGTCTTTATCAAACTCCTCCTCTCAGAACCCAGGGAGCTGTTCAGAAGAGTAAGTGAAAATATTCTAAGAGCCAGTACAAATGCAGGACTCCAGAAAAACTGTCTGTCACACACACCAGGACTGATACACATATGAACTCACCAACTCTGACATTATGCACATGGTTTACACAGGTTCAAATCAGATAGGTGCAACAACTCAGAGTATAAGTTGACATACTAGCCATCACTAACCCAGAAGCTATCTCTAACTGACAACCTTTAGCTAAGGAAAACAACTTTTTTCTCAGGTTGTGTCTCACTATGAATAAAAATCACACTTAAGGGAGTCCTATGTCCAACTGTATAATGGCAAACACAAAATTATCTCAATGATGTTTTTATTATGAATTGTAGACTTTACTTTTTCAATTATTTATTATTGTTTCTGATTTTGTGTGTTATGTATTTTATATGTGCATCTGATTCATATGTATTTCTGTTGTTCATTTTTCTATTTTCCTTGTTTTATTCTTGATAGTTTTTTCATTAGATAATTTATTTATTTACATTTAAAATGTTATCCTGTTTCTTGGTTTCCCCTCCAAAAACCCCTTATCCCCTCCCCCTGCTCACCAACCCATCCACTTCCCTTACCTGGTCCTAGCATTTCCTTACACTGTGACATTGAGTCTTCACAGGACCAATGTCCTTTCCTCCCATTGATATTTGGTTGGTGGTTTAGTCCCTGGGAGCTCTGGGGATACTGGTTGGTTCATATTGTTGTTCCTCCTAAGGTGCTGCAAACCCCTTCAGCTCCTTTAGCCCTTTCTCTAACTCCTACATTGGAGACCCTGTGCTCAGTCCATGATTGGCTCTGTATTTGTCAGGCACTTGCAGAGCCTCTCAGAAGACACCTATACCAGGCTCCTGTCAGCAAGCACGTTTTGGCATCCACAATAGTGTCTGGGTTTGGTGACTGTATATGGGATTGATCCCCAAGTAGGGCAGTCTCTGGATGGCCCTTCCTTCAGTCTCTTCTCCACACTTTGTCTCTGTCTCTCCTCCCATGGGTATTTTGTTTCCTCTTCTAAGAAGGACTGAGGTATCGACACGCTGTCCCTCCTTCTTCTTGAGCTTCATATTGTCTGTGAATTGTGTCTTGGGCATTTGGAGTTTCTGGGCTAATATCCACATATCAGTGAATGCATACCATATGTGTTCTTTTGTGATTGGGTTACCTACTCAGGATGATATTTTTAGTTCCATCCATTTGCCTAAGAACTTCATAAATTCATTGTTTTTAATTGCTGAGTAGTACTCCATTGTGTAAATGTACGACATTTTCTGTATCCATTCCTCTGTTGAGGGACATCTAGGTTCTCTCTTATTATAAATAAGGCTGTTATGAACATAGTGGAGCATGTGTCTTTATTACATGTTGGAGCATCTTCTGGATATATGCCCAGGAATGGTATTGCTCAGTCCTCAGAGCTCCCAGGGACTAAACCACCAACCAAGGAGTACACATGGAGGGACCCATGGCTCCAGCTACATATGTAGCAGAGGATTACCTTATCATTCATCAATGGGAAGAGAAGCCCATGGTCCCATGAATGCTTGATGCCCATTGTAGGGGAATACATGGTGGTTAGATGAGAGTGGGTGAATGTGTGGGTATCTCCCTCACAGAAGCAGCAGGAGGGTGCATGGAACAGGGGGTTATGGAGGGAAAGCTGGGGAAGAGATAGCACTAGAAATGTAAATAAATAAAATATCCAATAAAAATGATTTATTTTATCTATATGAGTACACTGTAGCTGTCTTCAGACACCAGAATAGGACATTATATTCCATTACAGATGGTTGCAAGCCACCATATGACTGCTGGGAATTGAACTCAGGACCTCTGAAAGGGTAGTTAGTACTTTTATCCAGTAAGTATCTTTCCAGCCCTCCAAGGCAACTCTTATAAAAGAAGACTTTTCATTGGGGATGGTTTACAGTGTCAGAGGTTCAATATATTATTATCATGATGGGAAGCATGTCAGCATGCAGGCAGAGGAGGAGGAGCAAAGAATTCTATATTTTGATCCCAAAGGCAACAAGAAGTCTGTCATTTACCAATCAGATAGGAAAAGGGTCTCCTCCATACAGGGCATAGCTTGAGTTTAGGACCTCAAAACCCATGTCCACAATGACATACTTTTTCCAACAAGTCAACAGATACTCCAACAAGGCCCGTATCTTTGAACAGTGCCACTCCCTATAGGCCAAACATATTCAAGCCACCACAGTAAACAGGAGGAGAATATACTGTTAATGATCTATGGGAAATAAATAAATAAATAAATAAATAAATAAATAAATAAATAAATTTTAATTGGGAAGTTACACAAATATTTACAAATGGCAAACATAACCACACTTTACATGGTATTATTTATACAAATGAGTCAATAACGAATGCAGCCTAAAGTCCAAAGGGATAAAAGACTTATTATACTTACTATTATTATTTTTATTATACTTCATTCAAATATGAATGTCCATGGTCTTAGAACATGAAATTAGGTTTCCTCAAATATATAAGCCACTTCATGAAGTTATATAGTTACAGAAGAAAATACAGTTGCAAATCAAAGCATGTTTCTAAATATGTTCATGGAAATACTAGTTAAGTTACAGAAAAACATGGAAATTTTAAATTTCTAATATATAATTAGATGTCATCCATAGAATTGGGTTATAGAAAATTATCACTACAATCCATGAAATAAGTCAATTGCTCTTAAATTGGATAGCATATAGAGCTAACTTTGAACAGTTCAGAATGTAATGTCAAGATGGTTTGCATATAATTTGATATTTTTGTGAAAAATTAAATGTTAGAAAGTCTAGTGGTACTTTTTGGATCAATGATCACACTTACTAGTAAAGATTACTTTGTCAATAGTTGATGCAAATATATGAAGATTTAAATGTAAAAACTAGGTGAAAGTTGACTACAGTATTTTGTAGGTATGGGCAGCTAATGCAAAGATCAAGGGCTGGCTGATCAAGTGCTGAGAACAAGATATTGTTGACTCTTCAGCTTTAAAAGGGGTTTGCATAACACAACTACAACGTTCAGAGAATACTGTGAAAGAGATAGTGGAAACAATGTAAGAGCCAAGAGATGAGGAGGATGGCCATGGGATTCTCTCTTATGAGCATGGAAAAAAAAAAAAGACATTCAGAATCTCAGCATCTACTGTTGCTTGCACAAAGCATACACAACATTAAGCCCCTAAATATTCATAAACTCAGGAAAGGTTATCAGGGCTGAAACCTCCCAAGAAAGTTATTGACAGGTGGGAGCTGAAAGGAAAAGAAATGCCATTGTCATTAGTTGTGTAGCCTCTGTTCTTTGTTCCAGTGAAAAGTTCCATATCCATTCTCACAAAGAGGCCCTGAATTATCCCTGTAGATCACAGGGCAAAAAGACATGAAATGAAGTGGGGACTTCTTCAGTATAGATGATGGGGAAAAGATAAACTGTATGGATGAGAGGGTGAATGTTAGCAGATATATTATACCCATTTATAAAATGATAATGAATAAAACAAAGCAGAAAATATTTTCTTGTAATTTTTATGTATCTCACATTGATTTCATACTGGAGTTCAAGAAAAATCTCAAGCATTATTATGTGCAACATGCTGTCACTTTATTATATTCTATCATTTGCTTAAAATTGAAGCTTTCAGGAACCACTCTGGCTAAGGACTCAGCAGGTGATTTTTTACATTACACATTCTCACTCTGTGTCTAAGGTGGTACTATTGACTCTGTGTTCTGATGGTGCTCAGTGAAAACTCTCTCACTTAGAAACTACAGCACTAGGGGCTACTTCACATAAACATTCACCATATGGATATTTGTTATTTACTTCTTCCATCACCTTCCTATCTCTTTTGTTCCTAAACTGTACTAAAAAATGAAAACCATAAGCTTCTTAATTTAAAAAGAAGAATCAAATAACAAAAAACTTTTAGTCTCTTTTTTAAAATCTCTTTTTAGAATCAAATTTCTTTTTTTCTTTTTATCTTGAGAAAGAAGTGTGCTATGATGCATTAAATCATGATTCTCTTGCCTCAGTATACTGAGAAGATAATATTGAAGATATATAACACTTGATTTAATTTTCACTGCACTCATTATCTGTTTGAATATTGAATAAGAATCTAAGAGATTTAATGGTTACTTAAACTTGGTAAATATTCCATTCTTAAATGACCTTATACTAAACATGTTGAATGTTGTAATCATAGCATCCTTGCTAATATTTTAAGTTCTATTTATTTATTTACAATTTCATACTACACAGAAGTATCTCATGATTATTTAATACTAATCATGTACTAAAAGGATCTAGATAAGTAATAGTTAAATTCTTAGGGAAATGGATGGATCTGGAGAGTATCATCCTGAGTGAGGTAACCCAATCACAAAAGAACACACATGGTATGCATTCTCTGATAAGTGGTTATTAGCCCAGAAGTTTGGAATACAGGAAGAACAACCCACAAACCACAAGAAACTTAAGAAGAAGGAAGACCAAAATGTGGACATTTCATTCCTTCTTAAAAGGGGGAGCAAAATACCCATGGAAGGAGTGGCAGAGATTAACTATGGAGCAGAGACTGAAGGAAGGACAAGCCAGCCTAAATATAGCTATCTCCTGAGAGGCTCTGACAATACCTGACTAATACAGATGTAGAAAACTTTTATATTTATAACAAGCATTTAAAGCACAAGACCTAGGCAGATATTGACCCTCTAAGTTATTAGTATCTACTTTCCTATCAATAACCCCAAGTTATAACTTGCTATGTGCCCTTTGGGCCTCTCCTAACTAAAATTAGCCAGTGCTCATGGTCATGACTTTATTACTCACCTACTTAATGGTGTCTTCTTCTTGACTCAGATTCCAAGCATGTGAACCAAAACTCTGCCTACCTCTCTTCTCTGCTCAGCTATGGGTTGCAGCCATCTTCATTCAACCAATAATTTTATATTAAAAAGCAACATTACACAGCATCATTTGTTATACTTGAAGATTTTCTTATCCTTGGGAACAAGCAGATTCGGGGGCCTGTATTTAGCATTACAATATATGGCAACAGAAGAAACCTCAACAATTCCCATTTTTTATCTAAATAAAAAGCTTTTTTTGTTAAAATAATAAACAACATACAGCAGGAACAACTAAAAAACAATTATGAAAAGTATAAGAATAGTTACATTTGAAAATTCCACTTTGTTTGTATTTGGTAAATCAGAAGAGAATATTTTTATCTCTCCTACCCTGATGAGTTCAGAGTTCTACATATAAATCAATTTCTACTCTAAATTTCTTTATTAACTTAAAAATATCTTCTTGGGTTTCAAATTTCTTTGTTGTTGTTGTTGTTGTTGTTATATTATTATTATTATTATTATTATTATTATTTAATCTTTTTTTATACAGGCCAATCATTATCCCATTTCCAGTCTGCCTTCTGTCTGTTCCTCATCCCAGATGTCCTCCTCCGTCTCCAAGAGGGTGTCTCCATCCTCATACCCCCAACACACCAGACCTCGACACTCCCTGGAGCCTCAAGTCTCTTGAGGGTTAGGTATAACTTTTCTCACTGAGGACAGACCAGGTAGTCCTCTGCTGTATATGTTTCTGGGACCACATATCAGCTGGTATATGCTTACTGGTTGTGGCTCAGTGTCAGAGATCTTGGGGTACAGGTTAGTTGAGACTGCTTGTCTTTCCCTGTTGTTGTCCTACTTCTCAGCTTCTTCCAGCTTTTCCCTAATTCAGACACAGGGGTCCCCAGCTTCTGTCCATTGGCTGGGTGTAATATCTGCATCTGACTCTTTCAGCTGCTTGTTGGGCCTCTTGGAAGGCAGCCATGTTAGGCTCCTGTCTGTAAGCACGCCATTGCATCAGTAATACTGTCAGGCCTTGAGCTGGTTCCCAACTTGGGCTTGTCATTGGCCCAACTTTTCCTAAAGTTCTTCTTCATATTTGTCCCTGTAGTTCTTTTAGACAGGAATAATTCTGGGTCAGAGTTTTTGACTGTAGGATGGCAACCCCATCCCTCCACTTGATGCCCTGTCTTTCTACTCGAAGTGGACTGTACAATTGGAAGACTATAACTATCTAGTACTCAACCCATTCAGAGATCTGAAAAGGAATAAATATTACCTGAGTAAGCTGTAAGCCCAGGAATGTAGCTTGCAATAACTTATAGAAATGACAGAGACAGCTGACTTCCTGTACAATCCCCAATATTGTTTTTAATATTAGAGGATCAATCTTAAGCCTTCTCAACCAGAATATTTGATAGATCTTATGACAAGAAGGAATTATATTGGCCTTACCCAGTCTTGACAGAGCGTGACAGTTGACTATCCTCTGTATTTGTCCTTTTTGGACAAGGTTTTTTTTTTTTTTTCAGATGAAGTTAGGTCATTTCTTTCTTTCTTTCTTTCTTTCTTTCTTTCTTTCTTTCTTTCTTTCTTTCTTTCTTTCTTTCTTTCTTTCTTTCTTTCCCCAGCAGCTAGCATGCCACAATTGATGCAACTCCATCTGGAGGTTATTAATGTTCATCATTTTCTTTGAAGTGGAATGGAGTTACTGTCAGGAGTTGACGTCTCAATATAAAAAAAAAAAAAAAGATCTTTGCAGAGAGAATATTCTGTGTATTGCATTGATGTATCACATGTCAATTTAAAAGCATATAGCCTGTGACTTAGGCAGGAAATAGAAG
>JADRCD010158367.1:4684-22741 GCA_019843815.1 Montemys delectorum
GGGGGGGGGGGGGGGGCAGGCAGGCAGGCAGGCAGGCAGGCAGGCAGACACTGGTGTGGGCTTTTCAAACCTCAAAGTGTACCCCAGTGACATGCTTCTTCCAAAAGTATATAGCCTCTCCAGCAAGGTTATAGCTTCCATCCTTTCAAACATATGAGTGTGTGTGTGTGCGTGCGCGTGTGTGCGTGCGTGTGTGTGCGTGCGTGTGTGTGCGTGCGCGTGTGCGTGTGTGCATGTGTGTGCGCGCGCGCGCGCGCGCGCGCGCGTGTGTGTGTGTGTGTGTGTGTGTGTGTGCACGTGTGTGCTGTACGCATGTTTGCAAGTGTGTGGAGGCAAGAGGTTGAGGTCAAGCTTCTTCCACAACTGCTTCTTGACCTTTTTGTGACAAGGTTTCCCACTGAACCTGGCTATCGAGCTGCAGACCTAGGATTACAGTTGTGTGCCACCATGCCCAGCCATTTACAAGGATGCTGGGGATCTGGACTGAGCCCTCACACTTGCATACTAAGCACTCTGGCCACAGTGCTATCACCCCGAGTGGTTCTCTTTCCTTTACAAATACATCTATTTTCTAGATCTGCGCCTTGTGGAGGTGTAGAAGTTATGACATTCTAGTAGCAGTGGGCACCTCTATAGTGTGATTCTACTCCACTGATACAATCAGTGTTCTCTGAAGGAATGGTTAATTTGAGGTCTGTGGAAATGACCAGTAACACATAGGAAATACCTGAAAGCTATTCAACACTAATGAGGTTGTATTGAATCTAACAGACAACATGAAAGAACTTCCACTGGACAAGACAGGATAATTTGAAAATGAACATGATAAAGGAGGAAGGAAAGGAGAAGGAAACAGGTGGGGATGAGGTGGGGTGGGCAGAGACAGACCAAACCAACCATCACTACTAGTGCAATTCTGGATCAGCTCCACCAACTCCTTCCTCTGAAGATGGCAACAGAAGGAATTCAGTCAGCATTTCTCATCCCGTTCCTGTTTGATTTACACTTCAAAATAACCAAATAAAAGTACACTTTCATTAAAAGGTTTCAGTTAATAAATAGAGATGGTCAGATTTTTAAAAACCAGCATTTCACAAGGTCTAATGAAACGACTGATTTAATATTATTTAAGGTTATGAAGCTTATCATGTGCCCTCCGCTGAGACAAAGAACACTAGAGTTGGAGAGATGGCTCAGTCGGGTTCCCAGGTAGCTCACAACCACCTGGGATTCCAGTTCCAGGGAATCCCACACCTGCAGCCTCTTCAGGCACTAGCATTAATGTGCACATACCCACATGTGAATACACAGTATGCTCCTGCCATGCATAAATAAGGAAGTGCTATTTTTTCTTCTTTCCTTCCTTCCTTTCTTCCTTCCTTCCTTTTTCTTTTTTGAAACAGGGTTTCTGAAAACAGGGTTTCTCTGTGTAGCCCTGGCTGTTCCGGAACTTGATCCATAGTATAGACCAGGCTGTCCTCAGACTCAGAGACCCACCTACCTCTGCCTCTCAAGTACTGGGATTAAAGCTGTGTACTTTAATCCTCCACCTCCACCCAGAGAGAAGAGCTCTTTCACCGTTTAGTTTTTAAATTGAATAATGGTGATATTTAAAGTACATGTGCTGACAGACAGATGAGTACTTGGACACAGAAAGATAGCTCATGCTTTTAGAGAGGCCAAAAAAAAAAAAAAAAAAAAAAAAAAAGCAGAAGGGGTAATTAGACATTTTATAAGGCTCTGTGACAATAACCTAAATGTATAAGGCAGATGTTAATTTTCTTATATTTATTATAGACCAAATAAAATGAAAACAATAAAAAAGTAGAAAACCATTGTGCTGTACTTCTTGGCTTTGAATGGCTTGGTGGTGGCAGAGCACTTGTGCCTGCAGAGCACGGGGAGCAGAGCCACGCGGCACTTGGTGACTGACTTACTCATGCTCTGTACCTTAGTGCAAAAAGATGATCTTGGAGCATCACGTACACAGTGCTGTTCTGTACTTAGACGTCCATGCTCATATAGCCAGTACCTCACAGCCAAGTCATAAGGTACCCTACAGCCATGCTCCAAACCAGCCTCCTGTCCAACACCAGCAAGTGTTCTAATAGCTGAATGAGAATAAAAGTACATGAAATGCCCATGATTTAATTATGGCCAGGAGTGGGAGCAAAGCTACAGAATAGCATATATGATAATTCCATTTTGAAATAGATTCTGTGGACACAGTGTGAATGGTCAGAGTTAACTTGTAGCACCCAGGCCTCTTCTATCACGTGGGTTTCTGGGCGTAAACTCAGGCCATAGAGCTTGATGGTAGGTACTTTACCATCAGAGCAGTCTTACTGACCCATAGTTAACTCTTTAAAGAAAATATGGACCATAATATTTTTGCAATCAGAAGAAAAAAATGTCAATTCTATGAATAGCAGTACTGTTTAAATGATTTTTAATACAAGAACCCCTGATTTTACCCAAAAGACATAAAATGCTGAGGTACCGTGTAAAGACCACAGGAGATGGTCATTTTGTTTTCAGGTCTAAATATTTGGTGCAAAGGAGCTTGCTTGTCCAGCACAGTATTATAGAGTAAACATAATATCCCAATTCTACTACTCAGTCTTAGCCTTCTTTAAAGTCCTTCTAAGACATACAGTGGCTTGAGAATAGAGGCCCCAGGTTCATCACCAGCATGTAAGAAGCAAGAGGAACCAGTGTGGAGGACACCATTGTGGTTTGATTTTTTAAAAATATGCTTGACAATGACATTGGCTCATTCAGACAAAATTTTCTGGGAGGTAACTGGGTTAAATGCTATGAACAAAAAAGGTTTGTAATCATCACTGCTTGACTGAAACATAAAGAGCAAGTATGAATCAAGTGAGGGATGGGAGCAAGAAAGGAAGATGTGTAAAGAAAAGGGAGTACATACAAGAAAGCAAAAGGGATGGTCAGAGAACAAGCCACCGACAAGCAGGGAGAAACGGGTGATAATGAGTCTCATGGGCAACAGGGCCCTGAAGGGCAAAGAGAAGGAACGCTCTCAGGACACAGAGCCTGCTCTCTGCACCAGTCCAGTAACAAGTTACAGCAGCTTTGCAAACGAAGAGTGTGAAAAAGCTACCTGGAAACCTATGATCCTCCAACTCAAGGAAATAATTCGATTAGAGAGGGGACAGTAGGTGGCCCTGCTGTTGAAGCACTACTCACTTCAGTTGCAGAGCACAGAGAAATCACCCTTGACTAACCAGAAACGTCTCCCTGATGGCTAGTTTACATAGTATCAGAAGGTGCTATGCAGGGAGAACAAAAGCCATTAGTGGTCTTTCTCAGCACTATATCCTGCATTCTAGAATGCTGGCCCACTGGCAAGATGCACCCACTGGTGTAATAGTGGCATGACAGCTTCATGTGTAACCAACTGCATTCTGAGCAGACACAGGTCTGTTCTGCAGGAAGAATGATTTCATGCCTACTGTTGTAAATCTGCTCCAAAGGTGGGAGCAGGTCACAGACTGTGGAGGTCCTAGGTCTGGGGGGCTTGGGGGAAACTATTGCTATTTAGCTAAATTGTAATGCTGTCAAACTGTGTTCTAAATACTTAAGTTGATACTCATAGACTTATACTGCTTTCTGTTTGGTTAGAGAAGATTCTTTTGGCAGTGGGTGGTGCTTAATGCCGAAACTCATAACTGCTTAAAGTACCAAATTTAAATTAAGAACAGGGCATCTATATCCATCTCCCATCAAAGGTTTAGAGAACTTCAAGAGGAGGGGATGGAGAGAACGTAAGGGCTGGTAGATGGGGAGACGAGCTAAGAAATGCTGATGCTGAACATGACATGGCTGTTGTACATATCAATTCATAGCAGTTACGGTTGTCTGAACAAAAATAAAGCACTCAGAAGGACTGTATAGGGAGAGGCCCTCAAGGACCCACCCAAAGCTGAGGAGCTATTGGTAGTTGATGGCTGCTGGAGGGGAAAGTCACTCTTCTTTGAGGACATGGGATGGGGTGCTTATGATGGCCACATACAGACTCATGGACATATGGGAGACATTAACTTACTTCTGAGGATTATTAATGACCAGTCAAAAGGACCTGACGGTGGGTAGGAGATGGCATGGGGCATTATCCAGAGTTGGAGGGAGGTGGCAGCTGATAGATATGGTCAACATTCATGGTAATGGCGCATAGAACTTTCAAAGAATAGAAAGCATTCTCTAAATGGGAAGCTACAGAAGTTCCTTGAGTAGAAACCAGGATGCAGTGGGCCAAGGAGTTAAAACAGTGTAAGGCGATCTGAAGGGCCGTTCTCAGATTTCCCTGACAGACTGAAGCCTGGGGAAGGCATGGGTTCGGCATACGAAGATGAGGCTGAAAGTAAAACAAGAGAAAAAGGAAAAGACAGCCAGAGCCAAGGAACAGGGGAGAGAGAGGCCCCAGAGCATGTGGGAGTTGGTAGGCTGATAAAAGGCACAGGCAGAGGCTGGCCCGTAAGGGTCGTAAGGATGCTGCTCCAAGGTCTTTCTTGGAGCCTGGAAGACAGGCTGAGAGGCAATATGACATGTGATTCTGGACCCCCAGAACAAACCTGAACACTCGGGCCACAAGGCTTGCCAGTTCTATATGCAGAACCGAGCCACACTGTAAGAAAAAAGGGTAAACTTCATCCCAGAACCCATGTTGTGATGTGGCACGCCACTTTATAAACTACCGAGGGAGGTGTGGAGAGGGTGGAGAAACAAGTTATCCCATGTATCCAAAATCTTTATGCAAGTATCTGAGTCTACCACTGGACAGACAGGAAACACAGAATGCAAATGATGTAACAGGAGGTCTAAATGCTTCTATTCCTACACATCTATTGTTTTATGAAGACCGGAACTGTGAGCAGGTTGATCTTTAGGGGGAGTTATAATCAGATAGCAGCCGAAAGGTTACCATGAGACAGCTAAATTATCTCTGCCAGTCACAGGTTAAAGAACACTTAAATTCTGGAAGTTCACATCAGCTTTTTTTTTTTCAGATAACAAATCTTAAGTACCTTCCTATATTCATTCAATTAGTGATGTTGGGCCTTGATAAAGCTGTGGAGAGAAACTTTCCAACTATCATTCAAATCATATCTAAAAAGGTGGTCATAAATATTTTAAAACCTAAGTGAACTAATAAGACCTAGACCCATTAAGGATAAGATCTTTTACAACAAATTAAATAAAACAATTTATTGAAGTCTGGACTCCAGATAAGCTAGATTTACTGGCTGACCTTTTATTCATTTAAGGAACAAAATTAGCTCTAATTGCATTAGAATGGAATTCAGTAAATTTTCCTCAGTCTTCTAATGTGGCATCCCTATAAGGCCTGCTGTAATTGTTTACAAGCAAGATGGAAATGCTTTGATTGTAATCTTTCCACTTGTTTTACTGGGTCATAAAAGCATTTCCCCAAACCCAAAGCTGACTGTTCTGACAGCACACTAGTTTTTCTCTTAAATATATGTACTATATTTTTGGTGTTTGTGAGCAAACTACAATGCCCTAGAAGAAGAAATTAAATTTAGACTTCATCATAATCCTAGGTCAGTGTAAAGAAGAATAATGTAATACATGAAGACCATAGCTTTCTGGAAAACCAAAAAACCAAAAAACCAAAACCCTAGAAAACAGTTGACGATCCAAATAAACAGGCGTCTGACTGACTGTGACGAGGGAGCACAGGGAAGAGGGGACCTTACCGGCCTCAGAGTCAGTGACTGGGCAGCCAGGAAAGCCTCCAGGAACAATGGTTAGCATTAAAACGAGGTCCCGCACAGACACAGCACGTGTGCAGCTTGGTCTTCGTCTGGAGTGGGGCTGTCCGAAAAGCTGTTGCCTGTAGTTGGTGGGATATGTTCTAGCTGGGCTGCCTTGTCTGAGATCAGTGGGAGAGGAAGCGCCTAGCCTCACAGAGACTTGAAGTGCTAGGGTTGGGGGATACCTGGGGATGGAGGGGAGGGGGAAGGATTGTGGGAAGGAGTGCCTGGGAGGGGGGCTGATGAATAAGTATAAAAAATAAAAATAAAATTAAATTAAAAAAAAAAGAGGTCACTTTAATGCTGCAGACACAGTCTTTTTAAAAATTCAAACTGCATTTACAAAAATCTAAGTATGGTCAGGCTTAGGACTTTGTCACTGCTTCTGTTATACGCTAAAGCCTGGGAAACACCTAGGGAACGTCTCTCCCTCCGTTTCCATAATAAGTTCCCTAGGGCAGGGCAAAGAACAGCTCATGGTGCCCCGATTAAGAATCAAAATCAAGCCCAAACAGTTTTGTTTCTGTTTTTTGTGAATGGGGAAAATAGTGACATCAGAAACTCCAGAGGCCTCCCCTGGCTGAAGGGCCGTGCTGAGCACTTCTGAACTTTGGTGCTCAAGCACATACTGTGCTGTCCTGCCTGCCTTTCTCTAATGGCCACAGAAGGCATCTGTTCCTCTTCCCCGCCCTGTCCCCTATTGTGGTGAGAGCCCACCTTCCTTCTGGAGTTCCCCTCTGCCCACTCCTGACAGGGTTTTGCTACAAAGCACAGGCTGGCCTCAAACTTGCAGTAATCCTCCTGCCTCATCCCTCTAGTGTAAGGAATTACAAGCATGTCTACCATGTATACTGTCCCTAGCTACATTTTAAAACAGAAAGATGTCTATTTTCCTTGAAAGTATTGTTAAATGGTTAAGTTTGTATTTCCTTATGATGATTCTATTTCTCTTGTCAAAAGTTTGGCAACAGAAAGACAAGTATCTAGATCTACTTTATGTTTTAAAATATCAAGCCTTCTGTGTTTTGATGAATAAGCTTCAGCTCTAATTTTCAGTGTAAGGAACTGAGAAAGAACAACTATTACAAGTCCCCACTTCTGCAAACCTGTAGCAAGCCCAGGACGGCCTAAGCAAGAGTACATCTGTTTCAGTCCCCCAGTCAGGATCGGGCTGGAGAAGGAAGACACTCTCAGGAGTGGAGAAATCTGCCAGTCACTACTGGGAATCAAACGTCAGCACAATGAAGTCACCAGTATTCAAGCAGCCCCCAGTACCTCAAACCCAACCAGAAAACTGGGTGAAGCCCGGACACAGAATACACCTTGCAACCTGTGCAAACTCTCAGAGGGAGCTGTGTTCTCACTGGGAGCAGGGAGCAGCCCTGGAGGAGCTGAGGAGGGCGGTCGTGAATTCCTTATCAGGAGTCTCTCTGTGGGGAGTATAGCCTAGCAAATGGAAAAGGGCAGACACACAAAGGCTGGGTCAGATGGCTACAGTCCCTAGCTCAGGTCAGGGTCAGCCTAGGCTACTTAGAGAGATCTTATGTGGGAGTGGGCTGGGAAGTGTAAGATACTCCCTCTAGCATCTGTGATAGCACAGCTTTAAGGGGGACATTTGCAAAATGTGAGGGAGAATAGTTATTCTCCATCAGTAGTCACCCTCAAAGTTTGTACAAATTTATATTACATTTTTATTAATACTTTACAATGATAATATGGAAAATTACCTTTTTCTATGGGGCATAACTGAATTTTGAATTATATAAATATTCAGATGTTTAAACTTAGAAAACCTGTAGGCACTACTCTGTCATGTTTCTTTCCTGACAGTTTTTGTTGATTATTTATTTATTAATTTATGTATTTATTTATTTGCAGCTCTGCCTGGCCTGAATTGGCCAGGAAGACCAGGCTAGCATCACATGTATAGAAACCCACCTGCTGTCCCTCCCAGAGTGCACCATCATACACAGCTTCTCTCTACAAAGAGGCCGAGCTTCTAACAAACTGTTATTTTACTTTGCTCTGCGTTCTTCAGGAAGGGCCTAGGATGATGCCTAGTCATCCAGTTAGCCATCCCTTCTAAAGCAGGCCAGCAAACAGTAAGGTCAGGGTGACAAACAGCTGGACACTGTGCTGTCTCCGAGTACCATGCATTACTTGTCACACCTGCTGGGGAAACCTCAGGATCCTGACCAGCAGAGCGATAGGCTCCTGGGTGGGCAAGCTGAAAGGCCAGCATAACTGTAAGCCCAGACCCTTCAGCAGTGGCCTTGAAGGCGTGACTTCCTCATTCACACAGCTGAGTAGTTTTGAGGTCAGTGCTCCTGTTTCCTCTTCCGTGTAGACTGGAGGGAACTCTGGGGGTCTTTGAGAAGCTGCCCTGGGTTTTAACACTGTCAGGAAGGGTACTGGCATCCTAGAACCCTCTACTGTTTTGAGGGGCGGGAGACTAAGGAAAACAACTGCTGTTGCCTTGCTATGAGGAGCACTAGCAGAGAACAGAGTACCCTCTCTAACCACAAAGTACTTTTGTGGATCAAGGGCAGAAGACCTAAGTTCTTCAAGACTTAGAAACTAAAGATTGTCTTAAGGATCTTCCGTCGAAGAGGGTATAATTTGAACCTTGTAAAGATTTTCTTTCTCTCATAATTTCAAAAGACTTGGTCCTTCAGCAGTAAACAACCTCCCTCACACACAGACACGAGGAATACATAGGTTCACTTGTTTTTGAATATCCATGTGCTCATTAATTTTACCTTAAAAGAGTATTAGCTGGCCCCCAGGCCAATACAGATAATAAGTAAACACTGATACGACTCTAGCCCGTCCCCAGGTGTACAGATAGTAAGTGAACACACACTGATGGAACAAGGTATGTTCAGGGGAGTGCCTCATGTGCCACCATAAAAGACAGATAGAAGTTAAATGTTACCCACTACTTGCGTGCCATAACACTATTTTTAATTTTGAATTAAACATTTTCTGTGTATCGGCACATGAGTGCAGACCCTCTGGACCTGGAGCTACAGGTGACTACAAGTCACCTGATGTTCATGTGAAGAGCTGAACTCTGGTCCTTTGCTGGACCAGCAAGTGCTCTTAATTGCTGAACCAACCCTACAGCCCCACAGAAGATTCCTTTAAGTTTTTAGTCATTTAAAACCAGAAAAATCATTCTTAGCTTACAGGTCATATAAAAGCAAGTAGTAGGCGGAATACGGCTCATCGCTGCAGTTTACCAAGCCCTAACTTATATCTTCCCATCCCCGAAAAACATTCAATGAATTTCTATTTTAATGAAATTCTGTTTGACTTGAGCCCCTATCTCCCTCTGATTTAAAGTTGACATGCAATGTGTTACACTTAATGTTTTTGTGCAGTGTAGTGCAGGTCAAATAATTAGCTGTTCATGTAACATGGCAGTTATTTTCTAGGCATCTACAAGTTGCCTATTTCCGAGCATAATTTGCCTAGAATCCAGGCTATCCTAATTTCCCTCAAGCTGGACATTTTGTTCCAGAGTAATAGGATCCAGTCCTTGCTTCTTCCTATCTCTTAGGAATATGAATGATTTATTGAAAGGTGAAAACAGAACAGACAGCCAACAGAATTACCAACAGGCGCTTCAGGGCAGAGAGATGAATATAACCAGCAATGCCTTTTTAAATCTTAATTCTCTAAAGGGAAGAAGCCAAGCTTCTGTGTAGGAGTTAAGACGGTACTGATGAGCTATGAAGAAAATAGGAATTAAATATGAATTGGTAAAAGTATCTTTTGAATGATGAACAAGAACATTTCCCTTTGAGAAATGAGACAGTGTACAGAATTTCCAAGGAGAAGGTGTTTCCTAGAGCTTGTGCATGCTGGTAATGGTAAGTGCTGCTGCTGAGCTAGAATCTGGCTCAGTCTGATCTTACTAAGAAATCTCAAGCAGAATTCAAATAGTTTTGAAGATCTTCTGTTTGTCAGCAGTAAGACCCCACCTGCCATCTAGGTCTGTCCGAGCACCACGGCAGAGAGTGCCGTGGAACTCAGTCAGAGAAGGTAGACTCCGTCCTTCAGCTCTTCCTTTCTTGAGCATAGGCTGTTTCTTTGAAAAATGATGTTGACCTCTATATTACCCCATCATACTCTGGAGGGACTTCTTTACTGAAGGCCATGTAGCCTTGAGAGAGCAGTGTATAGAACACACAAGCTCTACGATGAAGTGAACTGACAACAGTGATCTCCTGCACTGTAAATCCTGTCCAGGTCTGGGGAGATCACGGGCCCTAGGTGGTGGTGGGGGTCTTCCACTGCTGTTTTACTAAAGGGATGCATTGTCAAAGGCCTTGTAAATATCTGTGCTTACACCCATGGGTTAGTACTGCTTTGTTAGGTCTCAGAAATGAATGGCTAATGGAGGCGTCTCATAAGGTATCAAAGCAGAGGCTGGCCAGCTCTCCCAGCATTGTCCACAGTACCCATGGCTCCTCCCAGCCCTCTTCATCCAGGCCCCTACCCTGAAACTCTCCCTCCCAGGGGCCAGGCTTCTGCCTCGATTCTCTCAGCCTGCTGCCTATATAACTCAGCTGTGTTAGCTAAGCAGCTGCCCTGGTCTCTTGGCCAGGAGTACCCCCTCTTGCTCAGGGTTTGGTTTAGTCTGGCAGCCATGTTCAGTATGGACTCTTCCCTCTGCCTGCTTTCTCCCTTATATCTACAATAGAAGTCTTCCCTGTACTTTAAGAGTAGGCATGACCTACTTCTTTCCTTTATTTCATTTCTTCATCCACTCTCAACCTTGGTCAGAGGAGCTTCTTTCTGTAGTGGGCAGCACAGAGACTTACAACTCATCCATGTGCTGAGAAGTGACTGAGCCCTGAGTGAGCCATCGTCATCACATGCATCCCTCTCCATTAAGGCTTATGGAGCGTTGTGGAAGAGGTGGAGAGAGGACAGAAGAGCTGTACGAGGCAGGTGGGCTATGAAAGACAGTAGCTCACAGCATTCCTGCCAGCATTCCAGAATGGAAGAGGATGGGCTCACTAGGCTCCACCCAGAGCTGAGGAGCCACTGTCAGTTGACTGCTGGGGTAGAGGGTGACATTTTTCTATGTGGGTAAGGCAGCAGGGAGGCTGCTTTTGCTCCTGTGGATGGCCCCAAGCCCACACACATGAAAGCAGCCATACCTGGACTGGGGGTTACTCAAAGGAAACAGAACAAAAGGATGAGGATGTGAGGGAGGGAGGCGGGGCTGGGCTCTGAGCAAGTGTGATGGGACTGGGTTGCACGTGATCAAACTGCATTGCATATGTGTATTAAACTGTTGAAGAAGAAATAAAAATAGTAAATGAAAATTTCAATTAAAAAAAGCAAAACTTCCAGTTTTTTGTCTTGTTTTGGTTCTGGAGATAGGGCCTTGCTATTGTAGACCAGGCTGGCTCTGAATTCTTGACTGTCTTGCTTCATTCTCCCAAGTGCTTGAGTCCTAGATAGGACCATCATGCTCAGTAAGCGCTGTAGTCTTTACTCAACAAATGCATTCTTAAGACTTTCTCCCACTTTTATGCTGAACTTGAGCGGAAATTCAATGTCCCCATGCCTTCTCTCTAATATCTGACTGCTTTTGAAGCAAACTGCTCTACTTTCACATTTGCTGGGAAAAAATAAAATAAAATAAATAATAAACTCATGAATTTCACTGAAATGCCACACACAGTGTGCTGTTCGGAGCAAGTATTTCAAGACAACTTACTGTATTGGGAATCTCTGAGAACCCTGTAGGCCTTAACACTTCCTCAAAGCATGAGTGAAGGGAAACAATTTCCTTTAAAGAAAAATGGGTTTTTCTGCAGGCACCCCACATATGTGGTGTGCACACACACGCAAAAGACACACAGGCAGAACATTTACAAACAATATTAGAAAAAGAAAGACAGCCCAATAAGATGATTTGCGAAGATTCCTATAAATGGTAAGCCTGAGATTTACATTCCTCATTTTCTCTTAAGAGCGAACACAACTGAGTCGATGGCTGGGCTTCCAGCTGTCAGCCACATACCCTTTCCCTAAGTCAGCAGGCATCTTTGTTTTACTGGCACTGGATAAAGCATAGACCACCTCATTTTCTATTCTTCATCCCAGTGACAGATGATGTGCTCTGAGAAGGTCTAACACTGCACTCACGTGTGTGAAGTGTGGCAGTTGACACAACACTACATGATCTCTTATTTTTCAGATAGCTAGGACCTCAGATAATCTGCAGTAATACTGACATATACTAACTTTTAAAAAAGAAAAGGCAGGGGTGGAGAGTGTGGAATCCTATATGTTAAAGATAAAGGCATTTACCTGGAGGAAGAAGTCAATAAAACTTGATAGCAAAGAGTTCCTGGTACAGACTCTATTCATATGTTTGGCAGAGTCCTAATATATTTGGACAGCATGGAGAAGGTAGGTCTCACCGATTCCCAATGTTCATACTTACATCTTGTCCTGGCCAGCGCCAACTCGCAGAGTCAACCTGGGGATAACTGGACTTGGGGCTGGGATGACGGGTTCCACTTTTATCTGTGGAAATTAGTACATTAGTTAGAAAAAAAGAATTCTCTCAAAAGTATTCCTTTTCTTCTACTTCCCCACCCCACAAACCTAATGAAGCCATTTGAAATGCTGGATAAAAAGACATGGCTAGTAAGTGGTCTGGTGATCTGTGTGTAGATGTGCGTGTGAGAGGCCAGAGGTAGAAATGGGTGTCTTCCTGGATCATTATCTACTTTTTCTGAAGACTGCTCTCTCACTGAAGTGGAACCTCGTCAATCTGAGGGGCACGGGTGTCCAATGAGATTCAGGGTTCCCAGTGTCTCTGTCTGGCCTCCCTGCAAGCTCCAGGTGCATGCTACTGGTTCTCTGCTTTTTAACTGGGTTCTGGGCACCTAACTTCAGGTCCTTATGGTTGGAGTACATCAACTGAGCCTTCTCTCAAACCCATTCCATGTTTTTCAACAACTGTAAGGCTATTTCACACACAACAAAGTCTACAAACTTTATTTACTTTACATTACTTGGCAGTTGTTTCTGGCTTATTGACTTGTGTTCATTTCCTTGGTTTTATTGTATTGTTTTACATACAAACACATTCACAAACACAAAGTGATACCACAGCTTCTAAAAGGTATTTACATAACCACCAGATTTTTGTTTTTAAAGGTTTATTTTATTTTTTATTTTATGTATATGTCTTGCCTACATGTATGTTTGTGTACCACATGTGTGCCTGGTGGCTGTGGAGGTCAGAAGGGGGCATCAGATCTGTTGGAACTGCAGTTACAGACCACTGGGCACCACCACGTGCACACTGAGAGCTAAACCTGGGTCCTCTGGAAGAGCAACCAGTCCTCCTAACCACTGAGCATTCTCTAGAGCCCCGTAATTGCCAGACTGGTCATAACCAGAAAGGCTGCCATGAGATCTTCCCTATACGACAGCATGCATTCATAGGTTTTGATAAATGCAAAACTCACTGTAAATTTGTTTCACTATACCTGAAAGCTAAATACCAAGTATAATTATAGCACTAAGTAGTTCCATTTTGGGCTCACTATACGAAAAACTGAAATTTGTGTGTGTGTGTGTGTGTGTGTGTGTGTGTGTATGTATGTATGTGTGTGTGTATGTTTGTGTGTGTATGTATGCCACACTTTTTCATTTTAGAAAGGATTTATGATAAAGGTAATGACTCTTGAAAAAATTGAGGACTTCACAAATGTTTGAGCTATTAGTCAGAAAGACTGTTAGCTATTAGTCAGAGCATGACCTTACATGGTCTTTTGACAGTTATGATCTTATGGTATAATACATGTTTTGAATAAACAACTAGACAAAATTTCTGCAGTCCCAAATTCTTATCTTTTTCAGTGGTGACTGACTGGTCAGGAAGTTTTTGGTGAGATAATTCTTTGCCATGTGGGACAGTCCCAAGCACTGACAGGTGTTTAATTTGTCCTGGAATACTGCAAGCCTGTATGTCACTTTAACCCCGACATCTGTCTACAAATACTGACTTACATATCTGTAGCCCAAGAATGAAACAGTAATGAAAGTATGTGGGGCTGTAGGGGAAACAGATATATAAAGTACTCTTCAGTGTGTTATATCATGCGAGTATTTGTATATGTGTTACCTATCATCACATACGTTTGTCAGACTATTCTCTTGAACACCACAAGGCATGTAGGGCACACCCAATAAACATCTGTTGAATTAATGCTTATCTGAACATAGATCCAACTCCTATCACTCAGTTACTACATTCCTCTTCCAGAATCAACCTAAAGCACTCAATGAGAGGGAGGGACATTTACAAAACTTATGACTTTATGGACACCTTTAATACTGTTCGTTTGTTTGGATGTCCACTTCACTCAAATACCACTTGTAGTCCACGTGTTTTGTTTACTGTTATTTCTCAATGTCTATCACAGTGACAAGTAAGTGCTTAAGAAACAGCTGAATCCTGAATATGAAGCAAAGATTCCAAACTACCATTTTTTTGAAGATACTCCCACAATTTCTTTTTTGTTTTTGCTTAGCAAAAAAGATATAAATATTGAGGCCAGAGGTAGGTGATTCCTTTATTTCCTATGAATGTACAAAGTTCTCAGGCCCTAAGTATAAAGTCCGTCTCTTCTAGATTTCTTGAGATTCTTCTCCCTTCCTTAGCATAATGTACAGAACATCAAGCCTCTTGACTTCATAAATTATTCTCAATAAACTTATTTTTAAAAAGATTTTAAAAAAAGATTTATTTAATGTATATGAGTACACTGCCACTGTCTTCAGACACACCAGAAGAGGGCATCAGCTCCCATTACAGATGGTTGTGAGCTACCATGTGGTTGGTGGAAATTGAACTCAGGACCTCTGGAAGCGCAGCCTTAACTGCTGAGCCATCTCTGCAGACCACCATTAAACTTTTAAATGTGCTAAATTTTTATCTTAAAAAAAAAATCACCTTCTCTTTGTCTCTGGCTAACAACCTTTTGCTATTCTCCTTATTGTCACTTACTGTCTCCTGCTTATCACTTATTGTCTGTTTCTTCATTTTTTTATTCATTCTGTTAGAGATAGGGTCTCACTACACAGTCCTTGGCTGGCCAGAACTCATCATGGATACCACATTGGCTTCAAACTCACAGAGATCTGTCTGTCCTCCTCTGTCTCCCAGGTGTCAGAATAAAACACCTACACTACCTCACTTGTCGGAGCTTGTATTTTAAAAACAAAGCTGTCCCACTCTGCCGTAAATAAAGCCTTTGCTGACTACCTGTTGTAGTCTGCACTGCTTGTCCTGCTTCTTTTCTTTGCGCTAGCTGTAACTTAGACTTGCGCAGTATTTTAAGGAATTACCTAAATATCCCCCAACTGATCTTCACAACTCCACAGTGCAGGTGTGGAGGGCAGACTCTCCCCACATAACAATTACTCAGAAATAATCCAAGGTTTGCTTAGGGATGCAAAATTAGTAAAAATATCATGCAGATCCAAGCTTCCTGACACAAAATCAAAATACAATTCCTTGGGACTTTTTTTTGGGTCTTTGTATATGCATATCCTAAATGGAGCTGCTCTCTTTCTTTACCAAGGTATCGTATAGTATCTCATAAGCACTTGTATCAGTCCTAGGGCTGTAAGGCATTTTTCTTTATGGGAGGCTAGTGAATTTATGTGATTTTGAGATTTAGTTTGGTTTTACCTTTATTCAGCTAATCAGTGGTATTTTTATCATGAATGATCTGACCAGTGACATGAACCAAAACATGGGCTACTTATGACTTACTCCAAAAGTTAAATGAAGCAGAGCACAGTGGTATATGCCTTTGATCCCAGCACTCAGGAGGCAGGAGAAGGTGGATCTCTGTGGGTTCAAGGCCAGCATGGTCTACACGGAAAGTTTTAGGAAAGCCAGGGATACACAGAAAAACCCTGTCTTAAAAATAAACAAACAGGGCCGGGCAGTGGTGGCGCACGCCTTTAATTCCACCGCTTGGGAGGCAGAGACAGGTGGATTTCTGAGTTCGAGGCCAGCCTGGTCTACAGAGTGAGTTCCAGGACAGCTAGGGCTATACAGAGAAACCCTGTCTCAAAAATACAAACAAACAAACAAACAAAAACAGTTAAATGATGTGTACAAAACAGGCAAACAAAAATGGAAATATAGTCAGATTCAGAAAGGTAAGAATGTATCTTGAAGGCAACAGTATTCTACCCACTGATAGGATTTTGCTCCCTCAGTTCATCTGTAATCACGATACTCAACATTGCCCACACATCTCTCGCAGTAAAAGAAGGAACTATTAACTACATAATGAAGCAGACATGAACCAGGACTATCTCAGGCAGCTAGGACAAATGGAAACTCTACCCATAAAGCAGCCAAATACTTTAATTTCAGTCAAAAAGTGAAGTCATGTTTGTCTTGAAAAGCAGTCCGGAAGTACAGAGAAAGAGGAGTCAGATCGGTTTGCTCAACAGAAAGAGATTAATAAGGATGCTAATGTTACAAAGAAAGTAAGCTTTCATCCTTCCAGTCTCTCTGGGCTGATATTCCAAGCAGACCTTGGGTGCAAGCTCCGCAGCCAGTCCCACAACACCCAGAGGAAGCTCCACTCCCAGGCTCTCTAACATGCCCAGGATCAGCGGTGAGGAGGACAAAACATCTGTCCCAATACCTGGGAGTAACTGGGACCAGTAGGACCCAGGCACACAGGAATTCCGCCAGCCAGCCCAGTGGCTCGGGTTGCTTCCAGTCTGTCTGGGCTGGCTAGTAGCCTGAACAGACCTTGGGTGCAAGCTCTGCAGTCAGTCCAGAGGAAGCTCCACTCCCAGGCACACTAACAAGCCCAGGGTCACAGGATCCCAGGATCCCAGAATCACAGAGACAATTTGACTCTGACAAGTTCTGACACAACCAGGATCAGAGGAAGGACAGGCTCCAGTCAGATTTAGCAAGGGCAGTTAGCACTAGAGATAACCAGATGATGAGGGGCAGGCGAAAGAATATAAGCAACAACAAACCAAGGTTACTTGGCATCATCAGAACCCAATTCTCCCACCATAACAAGTCCTGGACATACCTTCACATCGGAAAAGCAAGATTGAGATATAAAATCACTTCTCATGATGATGATACAGGACTTTAAGAAAGACATAAATAGCACCCTCAAAGAAATACAGGAGAACACAGGTAAACAGCTAGAAGCCCTTCAAGAGGAAACACAAAAATCCCTTAAAGAACTACAGGAGAACACAATCACACAGGTGAAGAAAATGAACAAAACCATCCAGAATCTAAAAACGGAAATAGAAACAATAAAGAAATCAGAAAGAGAGACAACACTGGAGATAGAAAACCTAGGAAAGAAATCAGTAGTCGTAGATGCAAGCATCACCAACAGAATACATGAGATAGAAGAGAGAATCTCAGGGGCAGAAGACACCATAGAAAACATTGACACAACAGTCAAAGAAAATGCAAAACCAAAAAGCTCCTAACCCAGAACATCCAGGAAATCCAGGACACAATGAGAAGATCAAATCTAGGAATAATAGGTATAGAAGAGAGTGAAGACTCCCAAGGTAATGGACCAGTAAATATCTTCAATAAAATTATAGAAGAAAACTTCCCTAACCTAAAGAAAGTGACGTCCATGAACATACAAGAAGCCTACAGAACCCCAAATAGACTGGACCAGAAAAGAAATTCCTCCCGTCACATAATAATCAAAACACCAAATGCACTAAACAAAGAAAGAATTTTTAAAGTAAGGGAAAAAGGTCAAGTAACCAATAAAGGCAGGCCTATCAGAATTACACCAGACTTGTTACCAGAGACTATGAAAGCTAGAAGATCCTGGGCAGATGTCATACAGATCCTAAGAGAACACATGCCAGCCCAGGCTACTATACCCAGCAAAACTCTCAATTACCATAGATGGAGAAAAAAAGATATTCCATGACAAAACAAAATTTACACAATATCTTTCCACAAATCCAGCCCTACAAAGGGTAATAGATGGAAAACATCAACATAAGGAGCAAAACTACACCCTAGAAGAAGCAAGAAAGTAATCTTTCAACAAATCCACACAAACCTAATTCCACCTCTTACAACAAAAGCAACAGGAAGTGACAATTACTATTTTTTAATAACTTAATATGAAAATTAATAATACCAACATATCCTAATTGATTGAAATCCAAAAATATGAGGAATTAG
>JADRCD010158368.1:0-20677 GCA_019843815.1 Montemys delectorum
CTAGGCTGGCATTTGTGTTCTCTTAGGGTCTGCATGACATCTGCCCAGGATCTTCTAGCTTTCATAGTCTCTGGTGAGAAATCTGGTGTAATTCTGATAGGCTTGCCTTTATATGTTACTTGACCTTTTTCCCTTACTGCTTTTAGTATTCTTTCTTTGTTTTGTGCATTTTGTGTTTTGACTATTATGTGGTGGGAGGAATTTCTTTTCTGGTCCAATCTATTTGGAGCTCTGCAGGCTTCTTGTATGTTCATGGGCATCTCTTTCTTTTGGTTAGGGAAGTTTTCTTCTATAATTTTGTTGAAGATATTTACTGGCCCTTTAAGTTGGAGCTCTTAACTCTCTTCTTTATTATCCTTAGGTTTGGTCTTCTCATTGTGTCCTGGATTTCCTGGATATTTTGGGTTAGGGTCTTTTTGCATTTTGCATTTTCTTTGACTGTTCTATCAATGTTGTCTGTGTTATCTTCTGCCCCTGAGATTCTCTCTTCTATCTCTTGTATTCT
The DNA here is from genome assembly GCA_019843815.1 of Montemys delectorum. Taxonomy (NCBI): domain Eukaryota; kingdom Metazoa; phylum Chordata; class Mammalia; order Rodentia; family Muridae; genus Montemys; species Montemys delectorum. Next base: position 506 of record JADRCD010158368.1, read on the forward strand.
GTTGGTGATGCTTGCATCTGTTTTTCCTGACTTTTTCCTAAGATTTCTAACTCCAGGCTTGTCTCTTTTTGTGATTTCTTTATGTTTCTACTTCCATTTTTAAGTCCTGGGTGGTTTAACTCAATTCCTTCACCTGTTTGTCTGTGTTTTCCTGCAATTCCTTAAGGGATTTTTGAGTTCGCTGTTTAAGTGCTTCTACTTGTTTACTTGTGATCTCTTGTAATTCTTTATGGGCTTTTTTTGTTTCCTCTTTAAGGGCTTGTACCTCTTTACCTGTGTTCTCCTGTATTTCTTTAAGGGAGTTATTCATGTCCTTCTTAAGTTTCTCTATCAGTATTGTGAGATATGATTTTAGATCCAAATCTTGCTTTTCTGGTGTTTTGGGATATCCACGACTTCCTGCGGTGGGAGTACTAGGTTCTGATGAAGTCAAGAAGTCTTGGTTTCTGTTGGTAGGATTCTTGTTTTTGCCTTTTGTCATCTCTTGATCTCTGGTGATAGATGCTTGGTGTCTCTGACTAGAGTTTGTCCTGTCCCTGATGCCTTGCAACTCCCCTTCGACTTTTGAGGCCTGTGCCTCCCTGCTGGTCCCGCTCGAGTCTCTGGGTTAAAGCACATCCTAGAGGCAGACCCTCCACTAGTAGGGAAGGGGCAGAGATGGTTGCTGATCCAGCTCTGTCACTTGGAAGCTGAGAAGATCCTGTCCCTGCCGCCTTGTGCCTCCCTTACTACTCTTGAGGCCTGTGCCTCCTGGCTGGTCCCGCCTTAGAAAGTCACTGGAGAGAAAATGGCGGATCTCACCTGAGTCTCTGGGCTGAAGCATGTCCTGGAGGCAGGCCCTCCTCTAGCAGGGAAGGGGCAGAGATTGTCGCTGATCCAGCTCTGTCACTTGGAAGCTGAGAGGATCTTGTCCCTTCAGCCTTGTGCCTCCCCTGCTACTCTTGAGGCCTGTGCCTCCTAGCTAGTTCCGCCTTAGAAAGTCATCGAAGAGAAAATGTCCTAATAAGAGTTTTCTAACTGAGCTAGCTATATGCATATTCAACAAAGCTAATTATTTGGCTAGACATTCATCATTTGTTACTAACTTACAGGTTCAAGGGATGTTAAATACCATAACTAGCGGTCCTTTAAGTTTTGTATAGATAAACCCAGTCATTATTTAATCTCCTGTTTTTGCATTTGTGGTGTATATCTTCTTTATGAACTTTAACCTGAAGGCAGCAGGTCAAGATGGAAGAGAGGTGAGCCCTGCATGCTGAGGAAAATGCTATGTCTCTCAGCCAATAATGGGTGCTGGGCATAAGAGCTCAGCCATCTTGTCAGCAACAACAAGGGCATATCTTCTGCAACATGAAAAAAGGAGAAACCAGGTCATAAATAGAAATGGCTAGCCAAAGGAGGAGGAAATCAGAGACCCTGTCTCCACTCACTCCTCCACTTGAGAAGGCTTGGGATGTTTCTTACTGTACTCTGATTCTCTCTAGATTCCTGAGCAGCCCAGTGTTGCTGCACAAGACATCTTCTCCTACGTGTAGGCTTTAGTGATCTCATTATTTGGAGGGACTTTCACCTCGGCTTGGATCCTTCTTCTACTGCTGTCAGCAGCATATCTGCATGCTTGTGAGTGGTGTGGAACTCACTAGCAGGGACTTAATCATAGGAGGGGACAGTGGGGCAGGGAAGAGTGGGATGTCATGTGCAAAGATGTCTGCTAGAGGAGCCAGCCAAGCCTCTCTGCTCCAAGAGAGCTAATTCCAAAGAAAAAGCCAAGCATAACCCTTTCTTCACTTTCCTGTCTCACAAGCCATTGGGACAGTCCTAACCTGTGTTCCACCACTGCCTGTGGATGAAGGTTCAGGCTGCTCTGGGTTGTCTTTTCCATCCCTGCAGTGTCCACACATTTTCCCCATCCTTCCCAGGAAACTCAGCAGGATCCAACAGAAAAAATGACATTGAGATCAACCAACCAGTTCTCCCCTTTGGAGCCCAGGACAGTTCCATTGACATACCCTTCTCCTTCACCTAAGAGTTGACCAAGTAACTGTAGATGAGCATAGCCTGTAGATGGAAACACTACCATGAAAAATTTATCTACAATTCCACCCTGCCTTTTATACATGAGAACTTCAAGGACTGGCTCATCGTGTACTGGACACATGTCAGACATCTTGAGTCCTCACAATCCTGAACTAGAAGGAGAATGACTAGACCATATATCTCTGCTCTATTTTTTTGCAAACAACAGAAGACATGAAGTTTGGCAGTCTATTTTTGGGATGTAACTCCCATGGTGAGCCAGCATGGCTCATGCTTTGAAACTTGTGGCTTCTTTGCACCCTAGATGTCATCCGATGTGTCCTAACTCTGAGCTTAGTTTCATATTCCCTTACCAAGGTTCTTCCCACACCTCTGACAACAGCAACTTTTTTGTAATTGTGACAAGTCTTTGCTGCCTCCTCTACTCTGGTCTGTCATTATCTGCACTGACAGAACTATACCTGACTCTGGGCTTCACCCTGTGCCCTCCCCGATAGCACAAACCTTTAATGCTCCAAATCTAACTGCTGTCCTGCCCACTCTCACCCTATGATCTCAAGTAGGAGGAACTTCTCCAGGATGTAGCTATGTTGGTCCTGTGGCATTGGTCGAATTGGTCCCAGTATGCAGCATCTCCATACAGCTCCAATTTCAGCTTAGAACATATAGTAGGTGCCACTGGATGTTTTAGTGTCCTCTGGTCTAACTGTAACCACCAAAAGTCACCACAGTTCCTCATTTTTCCTCATACTTCCCCAGGACACATCTTTCTTCTCTCACCAGGCCCTTCAGTAATTAAAAAATTAAGAAAATGTCTACCTTTTCATGATGTGGCTCCTTTGTCTTCTGATCCCTCCAGCCACTCTGATGCAGAATTAATTGCAGTCCCCTGGATGGGGAGCCCTAAATAAGGCCCAGTGTAATCATTGTATGTCCCTGCACCTTGCTCTGCAGGTGCAGGGACTCTGTGTTGCTGCATTGTTTATAATGTGCTTGCTCTGTGGCTCCACCCTACCCTTTTTTTTAACTTAAGTATATCTTTATATCTTTTTTCTTTCCTTCATTTTGTAATTTATTTAATTTGGGATCTCAACATGTAGCTCTGTCTGTCCTAATATTGACTACATAGAAATATCTAGCCTTGAATCACAGCATTCCTCCTTGCCTCTGCCTCCTGTGTATGAACATTAGCACCCGTGCCACCACATTCAGGTGTAGATCTTGACTCTACTAAAGTCAACCTATGAGAGGATGCCCACAGCATTGTTATCTGTTCAGGAAACATCTGCCATGTTGACATGATGTAAGGGTAGAAAGAGGAAGGAGCTCTTTCATGCATGTGTCTAGCTCAGTACTTCTCCACATTCTTTTTTTTCTTCGAGACAGGGTTTCTCTGTGTAGCCCTGGCTGTCTTGGAACTCACTCTGTAGACCAGGCTGGCCTCATACTCAGAAATACGCCTGCCTGTGCCTCCCAAGTGCTGGGATTAAAGGCGTACACCACCACCGTCCAGCACTTCTCCACATTCTTAATGCTCCAATTTTCTATACAGTTCTTCATGTTATGGAAACCCAAACACATAAAACTATTTCATTTCTACTTCATAACTTTAATTTTCCTGCTATTATGAATCACAATTAAAAACCTGATATGCAATCCATATTGGGGGATGTGTGGAGAGGTGCACAGGTTGTGTACCACTGGTCTACAATTCACCAATATATAAATGTTAGGGAAATACTCCTTAGTGATGTTTGTAAAGCAAAGGAATATATTCTTCCCTGTACTGAGGTGTACACATACTGCTGAAATTATATATTTTTCTGTTACCCATTTTGGTATATTTAGTGTATGTGAATATGTGGGTGTCTTAAGTGTGTGTGTGTGTGTCTATGTGTGTGTGTGTGTTCATATGTTTCTGTGTCTGTCTCTGTGTTTATATGTGTATATATTTGGGTCTCTCTCTTTCTCTGTCTCTGTCTCTCTGTCTCTGTCTCTGTCTCTGTCTCTGTCTCTCTCTCTCTCTCTCTCTCTCTCTCTCTCTGTGTGTGTGTGTGTGTGTGTGTGTGTACAAGTCTATGTACTTGTGTTTGGGTATCTGGGTTTATGTCTCTCTATGTGCCTCTCTTTATATGTGTGTGTGTGTGTGTGTGTGTGTGTGTGTGTGTGTGTGTACAAGTCTATGTACTTGTGTTTGGGTATCTGGGTGTATGTCTCTCTCTGTGCCTCTCTTTATATGTGTATGTTTGAGTGTGTGTGTGCACATTTGTACATCCATGTGGAGGTCAGAGGAAAGCCTAAAGTGGCATGCACCTAATATTTTGGGAGCTGTTCTATCACTGGTTTCAAGTTTCCCATGAAGACTAAGTTGCCTGGCCAGTAAGCAGCAGGGACAATCCTCTCTCTGCCTCCTAAGTACTAGGATTAGAGCTCACTCAGCTCTGTTCCTTGTGGGAGTAGACACATGGAGCAGGCTGCTTGTCAGCTCGCAGAGGTCTGTCTGCCTCTGCCTCTTCAGGTAAGAATAAAGGTTTTGCTGGCTCTTCATATGTATACTTGGGATCAAACCTTGGTTCTTAGAGTCAAACAGCAAACTCTCTATGAACTAATCATATCTGTTTGTTACATACATTTCAGTGAAAAAATTACTGTATTTCTCTGGGTTAATTATCTGTGACCAAATGAAAATCTACAGACATTCAGCCATGACAATTGGGGACTGTGCATTTGAGCTTGCTCTCTCCATTCTCAGCCTTAATCATTTGTTCCCCTCTCTGTGTAAGAATATCTGACAGCTGTTCTGCATCTCACATCCTACAGAGGAGACAAGATGTGACACTCACCCAACCCTCCCTCATCTAGGGAGGGTCTCCTCACTTCTCATCTTTCCATAGAACTCAGCATCACCTTAAGGAGTCCCTCCATCATCACCTCTGCAGTCACCACAGCTGACCTGGAGCCTTAATTCAGTTGCCCAAATGGTCCTGTTTCTTCAAAGGTCCATTTCCATTGTTCAAAATCAAAAAGCCATAGCCTGGCACACAGTAACGACTTATACAGGGCAAAATTCTCAACATCACATGAGTGCTTACCCCAGTTGAATTTAATTAGGGAGACTGAATCTCTGATCTGCCAAAAGGGAACTTTATGGTCCAAGTGGGTAGCTGACATTGGCTTCTGCCCTGGTTACCCTTGTTTGGAATCTGTCTTCCCTAGACTGAATTAATCAGTAAGAAAAAGTACTAGAAGAAACTGGGCATGATAACATGCCTGTAATACCAACTGTGGACAGGTAGTGATGGAAAGATTATCAATTAGAGCACTCATTCTCAACCTGTGGGTCACCACTTCTTGATGTTAGAAGCACCCTTTCACAGGAGTCAAATTTCAGATATCCTGCATATCAGATATTTATATTAGGATCATAGCAGTAGGAGAATCACAGTCATGACATAGCAATGAAATGATTTTATGCTTTGAGTCAATATGAGGAGATATTGTCTCAGATTGAGAAACAATGAAATGCAAGTTATTCTTAGTACCTCTTGACTTTAGGACAGCCTGGGTTACATGAGACATTGTCTTGAAACCAACAGTAAAGTTAACTAAAAACTAAGAGAACGAAGATGTCATGAAGAAAGATGATCTTTTAGTTCCCTTTTTTGGTGATGGACAACTTGAATTTGAAGCCATTTTTCTCTCCAGATTTACATAAAAATTATGACTATAAATACTTTACTTTTTGTTTGTGTGTTGTTGTTTATTTTGTTTTTTGTTTTTGATTTTGAGGAGGGGGTTTCTCTATTATATACGTCTGACTGTCCTGGTAGTGAGATGAATATGATGATGCCTTCCTAGTGGAGAATCATGAGATCAGATGTCAGTAGGGCAAATGTGCTATTGTAAAGCTGAAGCTGCAGCCTGAACACACTGCCTATTCCACCAGGCAGCATTCTTTCACTACCATCTCTGGCATCTCCAGTCTCTTCTGGTGCCAGTCTGGGTAGGTTATTTTGTGAACCCATACTTGGTCTATGTGTTGTCACTAGGGAATAGAGATCAATGTGTGTGTGTGTGTGTGTGTGTGTGTGTGTGTGTGTGTGTGTGTGTATAAGGAAGTGGTGACAAGGATGGTGAAGAGAGAGACAGATTTCTTCCAGGAGGTTATGTGCTGGGTCAGGGCCCACAGAGCCTCAAGTAAATGTTATCTTTTGGAAGTTTCTGAAATTTCATAATTCATAGAGAAACAGGAAGGGTTGAGCCTGTTTTCTCCCTCCTTGTTCATGGGATAAGCCATTTGGGTATAAAATCAGAGTCTAAGTGCTGTAGATACTGTCAGGAACTGGAGTCTGAAGAGTCCCAGAGCCTGGTTTTAGGGAGGCCACGTTTAGTCAGCATGTAGACTGGGTAAATATGTGGTGGCAGGTCAACTGTGAAAGGATCTTTGCATGATATGTGTCTGAGAGCCAGTACATGTATATACAAATCGATTTGGGCTCATGTACGGGAAATGCAAAGGACAACCTCAGGTATGATGATGAGGGATACCATCTAAGTTCACCACCAACTTTGTTTTTCTGATTTTGACTTGTTGATGTTTGGTTTGATACATAAACTTTTGTAGGTTTGGCTGTGTTTCCTTTGTTTTGTTGTTGTTTTTTGTTGTTGATTTTTTGTTTGTTTTTTAATACAAGTTTTCACTATGCAGACTTTGCTGTCCACAAATGGGATATATAGACCAGGCCAGGTTCAAATTCAGTGAGATCCATGTGCCTCTACCTTAATTCTCCTAAAGACTAGACTTGAAGCATATATGCCTATGCACAAAATGGGTTATAAATTTTAAAATAATATTTATTTACTTATTTTGGGGTGTGCGGGGTGTATAGAGGACACATGTGCTAATACCTGAGCATCACTCAGGCTCCACAACAGCAGTCTGACACTTCCCACGGTCCTGTGATATGCAAAAGTCCTGTGTGTACACCAAAACCACTGGTTTCCTGTCCAAGGAACAGAGATCACGACTTAGCATTAAAGAACCAGAAGGTGGCAACAGTGCAGCTGAGCACAAGGGGTAGATGGTGTCCTTTAGAACCCAACAAAGCCTGCTGTATAAAAATGCTGGGGTCCAGGAGCTGACTTATAACTGTCAGGTACAGCCCCTCCTCGGGTGGATTAGTAATCAGGTAACCTTCTACCCAGAGACCTCAGACTGTCAGGGTAAGGCAGATAAAACATGGAGTTGAGTACCAATGGCCTGGTGTTTCTTACAGACCTCACTGAGCCAAAGATGTTAATCTGATAGAGTGCTTATGTGCCTGCCATGGAGAGAAAATGAGGTTTTTTTGTCCACTATGAGACAAAGGAGGAGGATTGTGCACCTCTGTAATTCCAGCTGATGAAAGACACAGACAGGAAGATCTGTAAGATCACTCTTGGATACATAACAAATTTAAGGACAAGCTTGGCCAAACCACACCCTAAACCCCACCCTCACAAGCACCTAAATGTCAGGTTGGGGAGACTTTGAAGACATTTATTATGAGAAGCATGCAAGGGGTAAGAGAGATGATTCAGCCAGAGTGATGTACATGGGTAGGAGGACCTGAGTTTGATCTCGAGCAACCACAATATAAGCCAGAGATTTTTAATCTCTGGGAATTTTTAATCCCAGCCCTGCATGAGGAAGAAATTGACAGAGTCATAGGGCTGACTATGTAGCTAGTCTAGCCTTATTGGTGACTTTCAAGCTCATGAGAGGCCATGATTAAAAAAAAAGTAGATTTTTTTCAAGATGATCAATCATGGTAATAATATTTTATAAATTTATGTTAAATGAAAGATTTGAAAACTAGATATTAATGAATAACAACACAGTGTATGCCAGTGAGATAGCTCAGTGAAAATGGAGCTTTCTGCTTAGCACAGTCACGTGTGTGATTCCTGGGTATCCAAATGTTACACGGAGAAAACTAACTCTGGACAATTGTCCTCTGTTTCTCATGGTCATCCACAGACTCCTTGTGAGACATCATCTTGTTGTCCCTGGCTAACAGAACTCCTGGTGCCAGGATCTCTTACCAGGGAAGTGAGTTTACATGAAAGTAGTGATTGAGGACACACACCCTGCATACTACCACACTCCCTGCCTCCTGAATGGGAATCAGAGATCATGCATGCAGTTTTGTGTGTGACACATCCTAAGAAGTCATGTGGGATCTGATTTTCTCTCCTTAGTACAAAGGTTATCCTATCTGTCTCTGGTCCTGAGATCTTGACTGTGCTCTTCTCTGTTGGTTCATGAAGTTGATAACACTTTTTAATAAAAGTGGGGTCAGAAAGTCAAGGAACTCTGGAGACAGTACAGAGCAATACTGATATCAAGCCAAGTCTGAATCCCAAAAACATCTCATCCTGAGACTAGAAAGAGTTACTACTGTTCCCTCCTTGCTCCTTATTGCACGTTCAGGTGCAATAAGGCTGTACAACCTCCACCTCTGTCACCCTTGAGGTAGTCATAACAAGATGGCCAAATTATAGGTCTAAGTTCCTCTCTCCCTATAAGGGAATGTCCAGCAAGCATCTGAAATTCCTCTTCATGCAAATGAAGTTTTCTCAGAACTTCAGCACCAGCCAATAATGTATAGTTACCTCATAATCAAGAACCAGTCAAGAAGGTTGATATATAAACCTTGTTGCCCCCAATAAAAGACAGCTGTTTCACAGAGTTCCACTCAGAGAACTGTTTCTCCACAGGACTGAATCTGGAAGAGACCTTGCAAAACTACCAAGATAATCATCATTCCTTTCATTCCAGCCAGGTGTTCAACTTATCTGCATGCCTCAAGAGCAGAAGAAAACCGAGGCCTGCAAATGAAAGTCTTACTCCAAGCTATGTTTTCTCAGAGTTTCTCTTGATGACCTTTCCTCCATATGAGACCTCTAAGAATGTTGTAACTGTCTCCATTACACAAGTCATTGGAAGAGAGGCAAAGACCACAGTCAATATTGAGAACCACTGCCTGAGAATCTGTGCTGCCCTCTCACTTACTCCATGGGCATTGCCATCTCATCCAGATCCACAGCACCCTTCCACCCTCCACATCAGGTGAAAGACAATGACTTGATGGTCACACTTGGGCTTCCTTCCTTCAGGAGCCCAACTATACACACTCATGTTCTCCATTCCTGTCATGTTTGTATTCTGACCCTTAGGTTGTCTCCTAGGACACGTCTTTTTTCCCACGTTCAGTCTGTCTAAACATTTCATAGTCCACAGGTCAGCTTCTAATAGAAAGCCTGTTGGAACACAGGAATCCATCCAGACATGCGTGAGAGAGATCAACCAAACACAATGAGCCATAGCTGCAGTGTGTCACAGATGCAACTCCAGTCCACCAATCACAAGCCTCAAATGATTGTCCTTTATGTGCCTTTCTGAAGCATTGTGAAACTATCCCCAATCTCATGAGACTAGATGGAGATAATTGAAATCATGGAGAAGTCATCAAAGTTTGTGTCTAAATTGACGTATCCTGAAACAACTGTTAGGTGTCTGCTCTGGTTGTAACTACATCCAAACCTCCTGAGCCTGAACTCAGCAGCTCTCATGAACTCAGTGATCTTAGAAGCTGCGGTGATGTTTTTTCTGAGCATCCCTGAAGTATTCACACAGCACAATACCATGATGGTGATCAGTCTAATCACCCAAAGTGGTCCATTCTCAGCCCCAAACTACAGGCAGCTTAACGCAGAAAAGAGGCCTTAAAGCTGTTGTTCCAATGTTTATGTGCCATCCCAGGTGTTTTTCCATTGTTCAAAAGGGAAAAGCCAGAGACAGTCACACTGCAGCAATTTACACAGAGTCAACATTCTCAGCAACACATAGGTGCTTGAGCTCAGTTGAATACACTTAGGGAGACTGTGTCTCTGATGTGCCATGGGGGAACTTTATGATCCAAGTAGGGAGCAGACATTGGCTTCTGCCTTTGCTACCAGTGTTTGAAATTTGTGTTCCCTGGACTGAGTTAATCAGTAAGAAAAAATTGTAGAGGAAATTGGGTGTGATAACAGGAAGTGGCTTGAATAGACTGGAGCCTAAATAAGCCTGACAAAAGCTTCAGGGGATAAAACTCTTCCCTTAGGGTGTCACAGCTCAATAAGACAAGCACTTTGAGATAATCTCTCGTGAAATATTTATTCCTTGTAGATAGTATGGTATAAACATATTGGTTTGTGGTCTAAAGGCTGACCCTTTCTATTGGCTTGGTCTGAGATGTTAGGGATGCCTCTTTTCCATGTGGATGAGCTTTAGGTGCTGCCCCTTTGTGATGACTGTCCACTGACCCCAATTATCTCCAGCTGGACTCCTAGAATTCAAGATCATTTTCTCAATCCCTCAGCAAAGGCCCTTGAAAGATACTCATTTGAGGCTTGTGATTGGTGGACTGAAGCTGCATCTGTGTCTCATGGCAGCTATGGCTCACTGTGCTTGGCAGAATATGGTTATGGTCCTCTTCTGGCTACAACAGAAGATAGCATTCACTCTTATGGTTCTGTCTTGATGGTTTCCTGTGTTCCTACAAGCTATCTATTAGAAGCCAAGCAGCTGACTATCAGATGTTAAGACAGACTGTACATGAGGCAGAATTTTTGTCATAAGAAAGACCAAAGAATACAGAATATAGACATATCAGGAAATGAGAAGGAGAGTGCATATAGTTGGGCTTGTGAGAAAAAAAAAAGTCCAACATGGGATCCAAGCAAGCCATAGTCTATCTCCTGATGTGTAGCATTGAAAGGTCAGAGCTATAGATGAGATGGAGTATCCAGAGAGTAAGGAAGAGGGGAACCCTGATACTCAGGCTGTGGTTATCAATGTGGACCATGGTCCTCACATCTTTCCCTGTAATCTGTATCCTAGACACAATCTGAAATTCAATAAGAGGTGTCATGTGATGCAAGGGATTGGGCTCAAGAGAGATGCTTAGATAAATTTCTGGGAGTAAAATATTTATTAACCTTGTCAATACATCCATGAGCAGACAGAAAATAACACAGTCAGGCTCAGAGGACCACAGACACACCGGACGAACTGGGCTCTGAGGAGATGTTATCAGAGAGCTTATGGTAGAAATGGGTGGGGGTTGTCTTCTCATATCTATCCAAGATTGGTGATGTCTCACAGCATATTCCTATAGTCATGAGATCCAATTCCCAGAGAGGAGACATGGAAGTGGATGCTATACAGGGTGTATGATCACCAGTAACTACTTTGACATGAACTCATTACCCTGGTGAGATATACTGGTACTTTAAAGTTTGTTAGCTTGGGACTAACTAACGATATCTCACCAGAAGCATGTGAGTGACCCTGAGAGGGAGAGCACAATTGTCTAGAGACAGTTTTCTCTGGGTACTATCGGTATCCCCAGGAATCACACCCAGGTCAATGTGCTAGGCAGCAAGTTCCATTTTCCACTGAGCTATCTCACTTGTACCCACTATTTTTGTTCATTAATATGTAGTATAAAATAACTTCACTTAAAATCATTTTTGAAAATGTTATGACTGGATTTATGACATTCAACAATCCCCCTCTTTTTCAAAGACATAATCTTTTATTGGCCTGGAACTCACCAATTGTTGTAGACTAGGTGGACAGCCAGCCCATGACTCTGTCTGTCTCTTGCTTGACCAAGGATAGGATTGCATTTTTTTTGCCACATCCATGACTTGGACAGTGCGAGCTACTGATCCATCAAACTCAGGCCCTCCTACCCATGTCCTATGATTTTCTGACTGAATCATCTCTCTGGATCCCTTGCATGGCTCTTATAATAAACTTCCTGACAGCCCCTCAGCTGCCCTTTGGGATGACAGGTTCTCATTTGGCTGGAGTTTATGCTTTAGTCTGCTAGCCTGTAGGAGAAAAACTGTCAGTATGTCAACCATGCTGATGTTCCATTCAGTCTCTCAGTTGTTTTTTGTGTCCAGAGAACATGAGGGGCCCAGGAAGCAAACAGCTCTGCTGCAGCGAATTTTGGATAGGTCCATGAATCACTAGAGGCCAGTAATCAGCTGCCCTGCATAACATAGCAAGTCAGAGTTAAGCTCTATTGGTCAAATGACCCATGTTCATGTCTTTCTTTGCTTCTTCCTCCTACATTTACCCTTTGACTAATTGTCCCTTTTGCCTCCCTACAATCCAGCTCTCTAGCTCACCCTCTCACTTCAGGTTGCTGCACCCTGCAGATTCAGCCTCAGGATTTGAATCCCACTCAGACCTCTGATACTTCCCTGGCTGCTGCTTTTCTACCTCTTGAAAAGCCTATTGGAACCCTATTGGAAGTCTGGGCCTTTCTTAAATCCAATGACTACATTTTCACATCTTCATTCTTGACTTTACATTACACATCACTAAATACTCATCTCTACCCTTGTCCTGTATCTTCCAGTCACCCAGGCTTTACATCTGCTCTGAATCCCATCTACACTGGGCTCTTGTTTTGTATGTTCCAGTTCTCATGGAGCTGAGGCTGGGCTAAAGCTTTCTATGTAACTAGATAGTCTTGAACTCCTGATGCTCTTTTCTGCCCTTCCCCAGTGCTGGGATTCCGGTGTCCTTCACTGTGTCTACATTTTTGTTTCTTAGAATAATTATGAATGTTAGAAGACATAATTTATCTTTATACAGTGCAATTTGTAATCAAATAGGGATAGTGTTGAAATTTTAGGTTGTGTGTGTGTGTGTGTGTGTGTTTTAAGGACTTACTTTATAAAATTTTCTATTCTGTGAATATATTTACATTTTTTACTATTTACTTAATCTTTAAATTTATTTTTGAGCAGTATGCAGATATGTGCATATCTGGATGTGTGCACATACATGTGAATGGTAGAATACAACCTTGAAAATTGTTCTTCAGGAACACTCCACCATAGTTATTAAGACAGATCTGTCTTCAGCTTTCAGCTACCCATTAGATAAGGCACTCAGTACAATGACTACAAGGATACTAGTGAGTCTTTCCCGATATACTGTCTTTTCGTCTGTGGGTCGATTACACACCTGCTCCTAATTTCCATTTTGATCACCCGTACACAACTCAAAGAGGTGTGTCTTTTCATAGATATAATTTCTTATGACATGTCCCTGAATGTTGGTCTAGCATCAGGCCTTCTTTAGCAGCCACAGCTGTTTCCAAATGAGCCATCAGCCCCTGAGGCTCCTGTGTGCCTCCTTGAATTCCTTAGCAGCAGGCTCTCAGTTTATCTGCACTTGCCCCACTCATTTCCAGCTATTCTGTAAGTTGAGAAGGTTCCAGGGATGCAGTCCTTGTGGAGTTCAAGCACATTTTTCTCCTGTTCTCTTTACTGTTCCTTTCACAAGCCTGCCCTACTCCATCTTCCACAGCTGATAACATGACCAGGGGAAGCTCAGATGAGGCCTCCCTAGACCACTTACCCTAGCTTCCAACACAGGAATATCATCAATTCATAGACTGGGATTATAAGCACCACTTTGACCAGGACCATAGCGACCTTAGCTCCCAGGTTCAGCAGTGAAGGAAGGATTCCTCTGACCCTCTGTGTCCTCCAGGTTATTTGTGGTGACTGCAGAGGTGATTGTGGAGCGACTCCTCATGGTGGTGCTGAGTGCCATGGAGATATCAGAAATATGCAGACCCTCCCTGGTTGAGGGAGAGATGGGTGAGTGTCATGTTTTGTATCCTCTGTGGGATGTGGGATGGGGGAAAGCTGTTCAAAGTTCACAAAGAGGGGGAAGATATGCTTAAGGCTGAGACTCTAGGAGAATAAGCTCAGATGCATAATCCCCAACTGTTCTGGCTATGTGTCTGCAGATTTTTGTTTGTTCACACATAACTAAGTTAGAGAATTACAGTGATTTTTCCCCACTTAAATGTATGTAACATGCATATATGGTTATTTCATAGAGATTTGCTGCTTGGGCTTTAAAAGCTGAGTTTGATCCCTAATATCTATATCAAGAATCTGGCAAAATAGATATGACCTTTAATCCTAGCCCATTAGGCAGAGGCAGGCAAATCTCTGTGAGTAGACAGCCAGCCTGGTCTGTGTGACCAGTTCCACACCAAACAGTGCTGAATGAGCCTTAATCCTAGAACTGAGGATATCGAGACAGGCTTGTTCCTGTGGATCACTGGCTAACCAACTTAGCCTCCTTGGGAAACTTAAAGCTGGTGAGAAAACATGTCCCATTAAAAAAGGTGGATGAGACCATAGAATCTTCTCTAGTTTCTACATACTTACACATATGTGCACATACACAAACACACACACACACACACACACACAACCAGGACATAAGCAAACACAGACCTACACCTCGAAACACAAACACACATACACAGAGACTTATACACAGACACACATACAAACACATACACACAAATACAGAGTCATGCACCCGGATACACATACACACACACAGTCTCACAGACACAGAAACTTACACAGATTCACACACACTCATTTGCGATAACAAGCACACATGTTCACACACACTAAATATACCAAAATATGACACAGAAAAAATACAATTTTAGTGGTATGTATACAGGTCAGTCTAGGGCAGAATACATTCCTTTGCTATACAAACATCACAGAAAGAAATGTGTAGGGAGAATGCAAAATGCACAAGATGAGAAAGTTCTGGACACTACAAACCTAACTCTACTGGACAAAATTACCAAATGGTCACTGAGGTCTCTCAGTTGAAGTGATTGCCGCACAAACAGACACATGAGCATCATCTCAGGAGCCACATAAATAGTTGTCAGATACTTGGACAAGCAGAGGCACTAGGATCCCTCAGGCTCCCTGTGCTGCCAGCCTTACCTAGACTATAAGACTAATGAATGACCTAGTTTACAATCTAGAGAGGACAACTCCTAAATGACAATGCCAAAGGTTGTCCTCTTGCATCCACATGTGTGTGCACATATGCAAATATACACATGTGGAAAACTTAGGTCAAATAAATTTTTCATACATTAGGGAAACACTAAAAGCATAAGTAAATTTGCAGAATGGAAAATTCTATACATTGCCTCCTTAGGAGACACAAAAAACTAACAATACAATGCAACTCTTTTTGAATTTGAATTGCATTTTGTAAAATTAAATGATTTACCTCCTAACATTCATGAGTACTTTACATTCAAAAATGGGACACAGTGGAGGGACTCCATAATCCCAGCAAGTGGGAAGGGCAGAGAGGAGCATCAGGAGTTCAAGGCTATCAGTAGTTACGTAGCAAGCCAAAGGTCACTGGGTTTTAAAGACATTGTACACACAGCACAAGAGTGAAGTGTGGACTAAAGTCAGAGCAGATTTAAAGCCAAGGGAACTAGAAGACTGAGGTATGAGGACAAAGATACATAGATGGTGGAGTGTAATTGAAGTTTACATATAAACATTTACATGTGCATCTTGAGTTTCCATCTGTGCACCTGGATCTGGTCCTCTGCCACAGGTCTCAATAGCCAGGTGGCATCAGGGGAGAGCTAGCATCCCAGGAGTGCAGACAGGCCTGTTAGTGCAGGTAGGACCACAATTGCTGCTCAGATGAACCTACCTGGAATGCTCCGGCCACAGGAACTGATTGTCAGCCTGGGTCTAGAACCTTCAGGTTTTTGTCTGTGCCTAGAGCTAATCCTCTGACATAGGGTTCCATACAGAAATACCATGAAGAGAGAGCTGGTCTTCCAGGAGTGCCTACATATCTGCCAGTACAGGTAAGACCACAACTTCTCTTTAAATTCTTATTTCAAGAAGGATCTTTCCAGAACCACAGGATACAAGAAACAAGGATCAGCTGGGGACAGGAAACTCCTAGTTTCTGTCTGCACCCCAGAGCTGAACATATTCCATGGCGCTCCATACCTCAATTCCTCCTAGAGAGAACTGGTCTACCAGGAATACTGACACACAGGGTTGCAGGACAGACATGCCATAGTCAGAGACAGAAGATCAGCTAACACAAGAGATAACTGGATGGAAAAAGGTAAGCACAAGAACATAAGCAACAGAAACCAAGGCAACTTGGCATCATCAGAACCAAGTTCTCCCAACTCAGTGAGCCCTGGATACCCCAATACACCAGAAAAGTAAGATTCTGATTTAAAATCACACCTCATGATGATGATAGAGGACTTTAAGAAGGCCATAAATAACTCCCATAAAGAAATATAAGAGAACACAGGTAAACAGGTAGAAGATCTTAAAGAGGAAACAGAAAAAACCCTGAAAGAATTAACGAAAACATAAACAAACAGCTGAAGAAACTGAACAAAACCATCCAGGATCTAAGAAAGGAAATAGAAACAATGAAGAAATCACAATGGTAGAAACACTGGAGATAGAAAAAGTAGTAAAGAGATCAAGAGTCATAGATGCAAGCATCACAAACAGAATACAAGAGATAGAAGTGAGAATCTCAGGTGCAGAAGATGCCATAGAAAACATTGACACAAAAGTCAATGAAAATTCAAAATGCAAATAGCTCCTAACCCAAAACATTCAGGAAATCGAGGGTACAATGAGAAGAGCAAACCTAAGGATAATAGGTATAGAAGAGAGTGAAGATTACCAATTTAAAGGGCCAGAAAATGTGTTCAACAAAGTCATAGAAGAAAACTTCCCTAGCCTAAAGAAAGAGATGCCCATGAACATACAAGAAACATACAGAACTCCAAATAGAGTGGATCAGAAAAGAAATTCCTATCGTCACATAATAATCAAAACATAAAATGCACTAAACACAGAAAGAATATTAAGAGCAGTAAGGGAAAATAGTCAAATAACATATAGAGGCAGGTGTATCAGAATTACACCAGACTACTCATCATAGTCTATGCAAGCAAGATGATCTTGGGTAGATGTCATAAAGACCCTAAGAGAACACAAATGCCAGACTAGACTACTATACCCAGCAAAAATCTCAGTTACCATAGATGGAGAAACAAGATATTCCATGACAAAACCAAATTTACACAATGGCTTTCAACAAATCCATCCATACAAAGGATAATAGATGGAAAACGCCAAGACGAGGAAGGAAACTACACCCTACAAAAAGGAAGAAAGTAATCTTCTTTCAACAAGCCCAAAAGAAGATAACCTCACAAACATAAAAATAACATCAAAAATAACAGGAAGCAACAATCATTATTCCTTAATGTCTCTTAATATCAATGAACTAAATTCTACAATAAAAGCACATAGATTAAGAGACTGGATACTTAAACAAGACCCAACATTTTGCAGCATACAGAAAACGCATCTCAGTGTGAAAGACAGCCACTACCTCAGAAAAAAAGGACTGCTAAACCATTTTCCAAGCAAATAGTCTCAAGAAACAAGCTGGAATAGCCATGCTAATATTGGATCAAATCGACTTTGAAGCAAAAGACATCAAAAAAACATAAAGAAGGATACTTCATGCTCATCAAAGGAAAAAAATCTCCCAGGAAAAAACTCTTAATTCTAAACATCTATGCTCCAAATGCAAGGGCACCCACATTTATAAAAAAATTTACAAAAGCTAAAAACAGACATTGTACCTCACACAATAATTGTGAGAGACTTTAACACCCAACACTCATCAATGTACAGATCAGGCAAACACAAACTAAACAGAGACACAGTGAAACTAATAGAAGTTTTGGACCAAATAGATTTAACAGATACATATAGAACATTTCATCCAAAGTCAAAAGAATATACCTTCTTCTCAGCACCTCATGGTACTTTCTCCAATACTGACTATATAATCAGTCACAAAACAGAACTCAACAGATCTAACAAGATTGAAATAATCCCATGCCTCTTATCAGATCACTATGTGTGGTTCCAAAAAGAATGGGGGGCCTGGGCTGTGGCCCAGGTCTATCTCTCTCCTCTCGGGGCTGACCTGTTTGCTGCACAGCACCTTAATTAAAAGGGAGGCAATGTTGCAAAGCTTCTGTAAGTAAAAAGACACTGTCAATAGGATAAAACGGCAACCAACAAATTGGGAAAAGATCTTTACCAACCCTATAGCTGATAGAGGGCTAATATCCAATATATACAAAGAACTCAAGAAGTCAGTCTCAAGAGAACCAAATAACTCTATTAAAAAATGGGGCAGAGAGCTAAACAAAGAATTCTCTACTGATGAACTCCAAATAGCTGAGAAACACCTAAAGAAATGTTCAACATCCTTAGTCATCAGGGAAATGCAAATCAAAACAACTCTGAGATTCCACCTCACACCAGTCAGATTAGCTAAGATAAAAGACTCAGGTGACAGCAGATGCTGGAGAGGTTGTGGACAAAGAGGAACATTACTTCACTGCTGATGGGATTGCAAACTGGTACAACCACTCTGGAAATCAGTGTGGCAGTTCCTCCGGAAATTGGACATAGTTCTACCAGAGGACCCAGCCATACCACTCCTGGGCATATACCCAGAAGATGCTCCATCGTGTAGTAAGGACACATGATCCACCATGTTCATAGCAGCCTTATTTATAATAGCCAGAAACTGGAAACAACCTAGATGTCCCTCAACAGAGGAATGGATACAGAAAGTGTGGTACATCTACACAATGGAGTACTACTCAGCTATTAAAAACAATGAATTTAAGAAATTCTTAGGGAAATGGATGGATCTGGAGAGTATCATCCTGAGTGAGGTAACCCAATCACAAAAGAACACACATGGTATGCATTATCTGATAGTGGTTATTAGCCCAGAAGTTTGGAATACAGGAAGAACAATCCACAAACCACAAGAAACCTAAGAAGAAGGAAGACCAAAAGGTGGACATTTCATTCCTTCTTAAAAAGGGGAATCAAATACCCATAGAAGGAGTGGCAGAGATTAACTATGGAGCAGAGACTGAAGAAAGGACAAGCATATAGCTATCTCCTGAGAGGCTCTGACAATACCTGACTAATACAGATGTAGAGGCTCACAGCCATTCATTGAACTGAGTACACGGTCCCCAATGAAGGAGTTAGAGAAATGTTTTGTGGAGCTAAAGGGTTTGCAGCTCCTTAGGATGAACGACAATTACTGACTAGTACCCTCAGAGATCCCAGGGACCCAATCACCCATCAAGGACTATACAGAGTGGGACTGAATGTCCTGACAGCATGTATATAGTAGAGGATTGAAAATTCGATCATCAATAGGAGGAAATGACCTCGGCCTTGTGAAGATTTTGTGCCCCAGTGTAGGGGAATGCCAGGGCGAGTAAGTGGGAGATGGTGGGGTGGCAGGCACGGGGAGGGGGGAGGGAAAAGGGGTTTGTTCTTGTTGTTTTTGTTTGTTTGTTTGTTTTTTGGAGGGGAACCTGGGAAAGGAAAAATTTACATGTAAATAAAGAAAATATCTAGTAGAAAAAAACAAGGTACAAAAAAAAGGGAGGCAATGTATGAACGAGTTATTTTATTGTAGGAAGGGGAAATATGCTAGTTGAGTGGAGAGAAGGAAAGGAGAGGAAGGAGAGAGAGAGAAAAGAGAAGGGAGAGAAAAGAGAAGAGGGAGAAAGAGCAAAGAGGGGAGAGAGAGGAAAGAAGAAGAGGGAGAAAGAGAAGAGAACAAAGAGCAAAGAGGGGAGAGAGCAAAGAGGGGAGAGAGAGAGCAAGAGGGTAAG
Organism: Montemys delectorum; assembly: GCA_019843815.1. Taxonomy (NCBI): domain Eukaryota; kingdom Metazoa; phylum Chordata; class Mammalia; order Rodentia; family Muridae; genus Montemys; species Montemys delectorum. The sequence goes on from JADRCD010158368.1 coordinate 20,233, forward strand.
AGTAAGAGCGAGAGGAGAGAACAAGAGAGGAAGAAGGGAACAAGAGAGTGAGGGAGCAAGAAAGAGGAGGGGGCAAACCACTCCTTTTATTGTATGGGGCGTGGCATGCCTGGCTTGTGGTCAGATGACTGTGTGTAAGGTCCAGCTAGAATGCTGGGAGTTTGAGGCAGTGTCTGCCTGATAGAGCACACATCTCTTGCAGGGGCAGCTGTGAGGGGTCTGGGCTGAAATCTGAGCCATGTTCTCAGGAACAATTCACTGAATGCCTTCCGTCCCTTCTGGGCAGATGCTCAGTGGGTCTCCGGGGTTCAAAGTGGTTCTGTTGTACTGGACTCTGGCTGTCAGAACTGCCCCACAACTATGGATTAAGACTGGTCTTCAATAGCAGCAGCAGCAACAACAACAACAACAAAAACAACAACAACAACAACAACAACAACAACAA
>JADRCD010158370.1:6621-28681 GCA_019843815.1 Montemys delectorum
AAAGAAAGAAAGAAAGAAAGAAAGAAAGAAAGAAAGAAAGGCGAAAGGGCTCAGTGGTTAAGAGCACCTATTGATCTTCCAGAGGACCAGAGTCAGTTCCTGGGACTAACAGGGTTGCTCACAACTACCTGTGACTCCAAATCTAAGGGATCTGATGCCCTGGCTGGCCTGAAGCTCACAACTCAGTATGTAGACTGTCTTCCTCTGCCTTCAGGTGCTGGGATTAAAGCTATGTGCTAACCACCACGCTGGCTTAAAGATGGAGTCAACTTAAAGGTATCCGAATTTTTCTGTCTCCATTCACCCAGTGCTGGGATTACAAGTATGCACCACCCCTGGGGCTCAGATCTAGTTTCTAAATCCCCACGCTCTATAAACCTCATAGTACCTATCTATAATCCTAGCATTTAGGAGACAGAGGCAGGAGACTCCAAAATCCAAAACAAGCCTGTCACAGAGGAAGGTCCTATCTCAAGACAACAAGTTCTTTATTAAGCAGAACCAGGGCTCTCCGGAGAAGTACTCCATTCTAAGCCTATACCGGGGAAGGGAATGTACAAGAGTCCAGAACATCCTGTATTAGTGGGAAGCAAGCGTTTAAAGAATAGTGGAGACACATCAAATGGAAACACAGACAGCCGTCGAGAAGGGGCTGTCACTGGCCTGACTCGGGAACATTAAATGTGAATGACATCAACAGATTATAACGTAGGAATAAAATTGGAAATGGTAAGTCCGTATATTTAAAAAAAAAAAAAAAAATTGCCGGGCGGTTGTGGCGAATGCCTTTAATCCCAGCACTTGGGAGGCAGAGGCAGCCAGATTTCTGAGTTCGAGGCCAGCCTGGTCTACAGACTGAGTTCCAGGACAGCCAGGGCTATACAGAGAAACCCTGTCTCAAAAAAAAAACAAAAACAAAAACAAAAAAAATTAAGTTTAAGATGTTTAAAACGAACAAGAGTGTTTGGAAGGACGGCCTAATGGTTTAGAGGCCTTGCTGTTCTAAAGAACTGGGGTTCAACTTCTAACACCCACAGAGCAACTCCCAACACATGTAAAATAAGTAAAGCTTAAAAAACAAGTTTCAAAAAAGAGAAATAGTGATTTAAGTACGAATGCCTTTTTAATTGCCAGGGGTAACTTTCCGGCAAAGAATCACTGGCAGACATCACCTTAATTTAAGGCAAAAGTGAACATTATCAGTAATAAGACCTGACAGATTTAAACCCTGGACCACTGGATACCAAGTGCTAAGAAGGATTTCCGCAATAGTCCTTCCTGCCTTAGATGCCTAGCCAGAAGCGAATCAAGACCGGCACATCCTCAATAAATCAGCCGCCGCCCAGACCTGACCCTCCCGCGGCCCTGGCGCCCGACTGCTGCGGGCACGCCCCAGCCCATTCCCGCTGTCTCCCAGCGGTGTCTGCGGACAACAGCGCGGCCATTATCCTGCAAGGTCTCCCAGAGAGCATCCTCCCGCATGAGGTCCTCCAGGAGTCCAGAAACCGTAACTAGACTTCTCATTTCATTGTGGTAACATACACATCGATATGTCTCTTTATAAAAAAATTTAACATTTTGAAGCACGATTTAGCCAGGTGTGGTGATGCCCAGCTATAATCCCAGCCCTCAACAGGAAGAGGAGTTCAAGGTTATCCCTCAACTGTGCAAGAAGTTCAAGGCCAGCCTGGGCTACGTTAAACCAGCAGTTAGTTTCTGCTCTCCCAGTCCCTTTGCAGCTGCCACATGTGATTGTCTCTAATGACTTGCATATTCTGGATGTTTCCAATAGATGGACTTGAATAATAAACAGCTCGTTGTCACTAACTCTGTCCTGTTGGGATGCAAATGCTTGAAGGGAATGAGGATATTCTAAAAGGTGTTTGGGTCTCTCATTCTGGCTATCTGGACTATTGGAACTAAGAAGCCCTGAAATTTGGAGTTTCACGCCCCCTCATCCCACTTCCCCACCCCCCACAATCCACCCCCACCCCGGTTTCACTTATTGGGAGATGGAAAAGGCTGAAGCTTGCTGACAACCAAACAGGGGCCTGTCTCCATGAAAATGGAAGAGATTTTAATTGGAACCAAACAGTGATGGGTCACTGATGGGCAGAACCTCACCTTGACTAGGACAGATTAGTTACCTCTACTGGTTGCCCTCAATTGAAACTATACTCCCTCCCATGTTAGGACCATAAAAATGATCTTGGGAGGCCACCTTATTTCTTTATACTGCATCTTTGTGTGGCCATATTGAATAAATTAAGTTTTTCTTCTTTGCGCTATTTATTGGCATCTTTTAATCAGTTTATCAAGGACAGGGGGCTGAGCTTGGCTTACTAGGGTTTTCAAGGACACAGGATCCCACTCTAACTCAAGTAGCATTATCTTCTACAGGGTCCCCAAACATCTTCCTGCCAAGATTCTTTATTTTGTACTTGTATGCACCACCTTTGTACCTGGTGCCTACGGAGGCCAGGAGAAGGCATTGGACTCCTGGGACTGGAGTCACTGATGATTGTAAGCTACCACATGGGGGTCAGGAACCAAACCTGGGACCTCTGCAAGAGTAGCAAATACTTTTAACTGCTGGGCCAACTCTCCAGTCCCATAATTTTTTTCTGGTGATGGTGGGGATTGAACCAGGGATCTTGGAACTGCTAGGTAAATGCTCTGCACTGAGGTATATCCCCAGCAATATGCCATGATTTTCTTGATCTATGAAACTAATCCTGCTCTAATTCCCAGGTGAGACCCCAAACCTTGACTGCCTGACCCAAGGAATGCCCTGTCATCTGAGGAAACTTGGTTTGTTTGTTTTTTTTTTTAAGATTTATTTATTTTATGTGAATACACTGTCTCTCCCTTCAGACACACCAGAAGAGGGCATCAGATCACATTTGAGATGGTTGTGAGTCATTATGTGGGTGGTTGCTGGGAATTGAACTCAGGACCTCTAGAAGAGTAGTCAATGCTCTTAACCACTGAAACATCTCTCCAGCCCCTGAGGAAACTTCTTTCCTGGACAGAACCTGAGTCTTTTTTTTTTTTTTTGTTTGTTTGTTCTTTGGTCCCCACCCACCCAACCAGGACCCAGGCATATTTCCTTGGACTAGATCAAAAGGATCGATCACTTTTACCTTGTCCAGATCCTCCTAGCCACTTCCCCTAAGCTTCCTACAAGTTCATCATGTTCTTCTACTGACTGACTCTCATGCTCCCTACTCATATTAAATCCCAGTAATACTTACAGATTGCTGGAGAAAGAACAACAGCTCTGCAGTCCTGTCCACCGGAATAGATACAGGGAGGCAAACTCTGTAATGTTAACACCTACTTTAGTGAACAATGTGTTTCTTCTATTGTTATAATAAACAACTGTGACCAAGGCAACTCATAGAAGAAAGAGTTTATTTGAATTTAAGTTTCCAAAGAGATAGAGTTCATGGTAGGTGGAGCAAAGGCAGGATAGCAGAAGCAGGAAGCTGAGTTCTCACATCACTTTTTTTTGTTGTTGTTGTTTTGGTTTTTTGGTTTTTCTAGACAGTGTTTCTCTGTGTAGCACTGGCTGTCCTGGAACTCACTCTGTAGACCAGGCTGGCCTATAACTCAGAAATCTATCTGCCTCTGCCTCCCAAGTGCTGGGATTAAAGGTGTGCGCCACCACTTCCCGGCAAGTTCTCACATCTTGAACCACAGCCCAGAGCAGAGAGCGGGAACTAGAAACCATTTGTAGTAAGTCTTAAAACTCTCAAAGCTTGCTCCAGTGACCTACTTCCTTTGGCAAGGCCTCACCTCCCAAACCTACCCAAGTAACAACACTAACTGGGGACCAAGTATTGACATGCTTGAGATTTTGGGGGCCATCTCATTCAGAACTACCACAAACATCTCAGGCTTTGCAGATAAAAGGTGCCTGTCACAAGCATTGAACTTTGCCACTGCAATGCAAAAGCTGGCATTCACAACACAGAATGGAACAAATGAGCTTTTGTTGCAATAACACCTTATTTACAAAAACTAGGAAGTAAGCAAGAAGTGGCCTAACCCTATGGCACGAGTAACGGAGTAACGTTTATTTTTTTCCTTCTTATGCTAAATGAAGCTAATGAGCTTTGAGACAGATGGAAAGAGTATTTAACATTAACAGTTCTATATTGTTATGTGGAATCTTTGAAAGAAAAAAATCCACAAGCTATAAATGTTTTTCTCAAGAGCAGGCAGCAAGCCCAGCTAATCTTAAATAAATGCAGCTTCAACTATTTTTAAAAATGTAAAATTATATCAATATATTGCTGAAACTGGACCAACTTCCTGACTTCAAATGAGAAATATTTGAAACTGTTGTTTCGTTGAAATCATTTTAAAACACAAATATGCACATATGTTTTAAAAACATTAAGATAAAATGCTAAGAGAGAAGAAATAAGTAAATTTCAGGTCATATAGGTTATATCCACTCATTTATTGCTTTACTAACTATTGGTTTTAGTTCTTTATATATATATATATATGTGTGTGTGTGTGTGTTTATAGATATGTACATATGTAACTATATATCTATACATATATATGTGCACACACACACACACACACACACACACACTACACAACTGGATACCCCTAGACTAAAGGAACAGACCTGGCCTGAACATAATAAGCAATCCAGCCCCCAGGGTTCCTCATTTTGAGGGGAGTTAAGATTGTGTTTTAGTTAGGGTTTCATTATTGTGAATAGATAACATGACCAAGGCAACTTTTTTGTTTGTTTGCTTTTTGTTTTTTGTTTTTTGAGACAGGGTTTCTCTGTATAGCCCTGACTGTCCTGGAATTCACTCTGTAGACCAGGCTGGCCTTGAACTCAGAAATCCACCTGCCTCTGCCTCCCAAGTGCTGGGATTAAGTGCACCACCACTGCCCGACCCAAAACAACTCTTATAAAGGCAATCATTTAATTGGGGCTGGCTTACACATTCAGAGGTTCTGTCCATTATCAACATGGTGGGAAGCATAGCATCATACAGGGTTGAAGGAACCAAGAGTTCTACATCCTGATTTAAAAGTGGTCAGGAGAAAACTGACTCTTATGCCCTGGGAGGAGCTTGAGTACTAGGAGCTCTTAAAGCCCAGCTGCACAGCAGCACACTTCCTCCCACAAGGCCACACCCCCTAAGAGTGTCACTTCCCATAGGCCAAGCATATTCAAACCACCACATTCTACTGCCTGGCCCCATCGGCTCGTTCAAACATATGAATCTATGGAGGCCATACCTAGCCATAGCATAGTGAAAAATACATTTAGCCCAACTTCAAAAGTATCTACAGTCTATAGCAGTCTCAACAAGGTTAAAAGTCCAAAGTTCAAAGTCTCTTCTGAGATCCATTCAATCTCTTAACTGTAATCTCCTATAAAAATCAAAATTAAAAAGCAGATCACATACTTCTAGCATCAAAGGATATACATTACCATTCCAAAATGTCATAGTGATGAAATACTGGATAAAAGCAAGACAGAAAACCAGCTGGGCAAACTCCAAGCTCTGCATGTCTGATAGAAACTCTTTTCAGCTTTGTTGACTCAGCACAATTCTTTTTCTTGGCCTGGTTCCACTCCCTGTTAGCAGCTTTCCTAAACAGGCATCCCATGGCTCTGGGATCTCTAACATCTTGGAATCTCCAAGCTTCTTGATCTTCCAATGTCCAGAATCACTTCTTCCAGCTCTGTAGTATTCTAGGCTCTGGTTGACTTCACTCCACTGCTGCTTGCTGTTCTTGGTGATCATTCCATGGTACATTCATTTTGTTTTCTTTCTTCCCTTTTTTTTTTTTCTGAGACAGGGTTTTTCTGTATAGCCCTGGCTGTCCTGGAACTCACTCTGTAGACCAGGCTGGCCTCAAACTCAGAAATCCGCCTGCCTCTGCCTCCCAAGTGCTGGGATTAAAGGCGTGCACCACCATTGCCTAGTGGTACATTCATTTTTCAATACACCATGGTCTTCTGCTGCAATTAGGCTTCACCAATAGCCTCTCATAGGCTCTCTTCACAGTGCCAAGCCTCAACTTCTTTGCATGCCCTCTTCAGTCCTGGGACATCAACTGCAACTGAGGCTGCACCTTCACCAATGGCCTCCTATGGCCTCTCACAGTGCCAAGCCTCAGCTGCTCTCCATGACCCCTTCATGCCTTCAAAACCAGTACCACCTGGTGACTCATTCATTACCACATTACCAAGTCTAGCTACCAACATGAAGTACAACCTTGGCCACCTCTGGAACACAGCTTCTTTGTTCTCTCAGAAAACACATCCCAGAAGATGTCACCTTAGTGATGCTGGTCTCTTCTTAATCACCACTAATTTCTTAGCTCCAGCTAACCAGCATCAATTGTCCCAGAACCCCTTCTACTCTTGACTCTAAAGCCAGAGCCACATGGCTGAAGCTGCTGAATTATGCTACTTGAAGGAGCTGGAACATGGCCCCCTTGTTCTATTATATTATCACCAGTTTTCTGTTTCCGAACTCCTTCACTGCCTAACCTTGGCTGTCTGAATTTGCTCTGTAGATTGACCTTGAACTCAGAGATCTGCATGGCCCTGTCTCCTGAATGCTGGGATCAAAGGCATGTACCACAACAACTGGACTTAAGCTTTTCTCGACCTGGAACTTACTAGGTGAAGTAATGTACTAGGTTGGCATTGAACTCAGAAGTCTGCTTGCTTCTGTCTCCTAGGATTAAAGGTGTGCCACCATGCCTGGACCTAAGCTTTTCATTACAGAGTGAGACAGGGTTTCTCTGTGTAGCCCTGGCTGTCCTGGAACTCACTCTGTAGACCAGGCTGGCCTCGAACTCAGAAATCCGCCTGCTTTTGCCCCGAAAGTGCTGGGATTAAAGGCATGTACCACCACCGCCTGACTTCATTATAGATCATAATCAAGTTGAAAGTTGAGAATAGCCATCACAATCCATCACTTGTCACCTTGACACATAATCATACTCCTTATATCCAAATGAAAACAATTACCAGGTCATAATGATGCTTAACATGATATAACTTTCCCTTATTCAACTGCAAATATATGTTTCGCTTGCCCCAAGGTCACCACTCCCTCAATTCCATTTAATATCCTTGAGCACAGGATGTAGCTTCATTCCACTTCCTGGTGCCCCTTTTACTCTTTGAGCCATACGTTTCATATTTTTCTTTTCTAAGTTTGCTACACTTGATCAAAATGCTGTTCATGAGGAAAAACCAGAGGAGAAAGTCTATGCTGGACTATTTTGAGACTTCCTCTGTCAATGCAATTAATATAAATCTTTTTACCTTAGCCTAATGCAGACCCTTTGGACAAGGGCAAAAAACCTGCAATATTCTTCATCATGAGAACAATGTCCAAAGCTCAAATCTCCCTCAGCAACAAGGTCTTCCATTTTCCTACTAGGATGGCCCATTCAGTCACACTGAAAGCATTCCATGGCTTTCCAAATCCAAAGTCCCCAAATCCAAATTCCTCCAAACAAAAACATGGTCAGGCCTGTCACAGCAATACCTAGTCCCTGGTACCAACTTCTGTCTTAGGGTTTTATTGGTGTGAAGAGACACCAAGACCAAGACATCTCTTATAAAGGCAAACATTTAATTTGGTCTGGCTTACAGGTTCAGAAGTTCAGTCCATTATCATCATAGTGGGAACCATGGCATCATACAGGTAGACTTGGGGCTGGAGGAGTTAGGAGTTTCACATCCTGATCCAAAGACAGCCAGGAGAAAACTGACTCTTCTGCACTGGGCAGAGCTTAAGCCCTAAGAGCCCTCAAACCACACTTACACAGTAACATTTTTTCCAACACGGCCATACCTACTCCAACAAAGCCACACTTAACTAAACAGTGTTACTTCCCATGGGCCAGCATATTCAAAGCACCACAACTTGAGACAGGGTCTACTATGTATCTCTCTGTCTGGCCTCACATTTATGGTGACCCCCTGTATCAGTCAGGGTTCTCTAGAGTCTCAGCATTTATGGTAGTCTCTATATAGTAAAGGAATTTGTTGATGATTTACAGTCTGTAGTCTAACTCCCAACAATGGTCAGCAGCAGCTGTGAATGGAAGTCCAAGGATCTAGCAGTTGCTCAGTCCCACAAGGCAAGCAGGTGAAGAAGAGAGAGCCTTCCTTCTTCCAATGTCCGTATACAGGTCTCCAGCAAAAGGTGTGGCCCGGATTACCTTGAACTTGGAAATCTTCCTGTCTTAATCTTCTGGGATTCATAGCCACTATGCCTCAAGATCTCTATGCCAAGATCCAGGTCAGAAACTTGTATCTCTCAGCCTCCAGATTAGGATCACAGAATCCTTCCAATTCTGGATTGTAGTTCATTCCAGATATAGTCAAGTTGACGACTAGGAATGACCACTACACCCACACACCCCATAACACACCTATCTATCTCCCACATGGTAGGTTGGCAGGCATGAGCAGCCATGTTGGTTAATGACAGGCATGAGAAGACATGTTGGTGGCTTCCCACCTTTCAAGAGGATTATCAGTTGCTCTTTTTTTCATGATCAAGATTATGACCAATTTTGAATTTTCCCCTTCCTCTTATTTATTTATTTATTTATTTATTTATTATTTTTTTGGAGACATGGTCTCTCAACATAGCCCTGGCTGGCCTGGAACTCACACAGATCTGCCTGCTTCTGCCTCCTGACTGCTGGATTAACATGTGCTATCACCACTGACTTTCTTGCTTTTTTAAAAAAAAATATATAAAATGAACCATTTTAACAAATGAAGTAAAGCCCCTTGGAAACTTGGTGACCAAATATAAAGTCAGATTTTATTATGGAAAACATGTGGCTTTATAACTCAAAGCTGAAATTGGCTACATGCTCTGTGATATTTGTGGCATCTGCCAGCTTCTTTTTTAAAAGAAATTATTTTAAGTGTATGGGTGTTTTTGTCTGTATGCATGTCTTTACACTTGGTGCTTGGTTCCTACAGAAGCCAGGAGAGGGTATCAGATCCCCTAGAACTGGAGTTTGGACTGTGGTAAGCCACCATGTGGGTTCTGGGAATTGAACCAAGGTCTTCTGCAAGAGTAGCCAGTGTTCTTAACTATGGAGCCAACTCTCCAGGCCCCACCTGCATGTTTCTTTCAAGCAGTCGCCCGTCTTCCTACAGTGAATCTAATATGCCCTAGCTTAGAATACTCTATCCAGAAACCAACTCATCCAATCCAAAAGTTGTTCCTAACTCCATGGATTTAGGATTTAACATTTAATGGAGACTGCTTCTGTTTAGAACGCTATTTTGTAGTTCTGTAAGCTAGCACCAGTTAATATGCTCTCCTTTATAAGAGGTGCTGTGATCATGGTTCTCTACGACAGAAGTTGTTACCAGGAGCTGGGATATTGCTGTGATAGGCTAGACTATGCTTTTATTTATTTTATTTTATTTAGGAGAAATGTAGACTTTAGAACTTTGGGTTAAAAAGATATTTTAAGTGCTTTAAGCAATGATTGATGGGTCATACTAGTAGGTCTTTAGTTTCTGGACTAAAAAAAAATTCATATATGTATTATATATATACATGTGTGTGTATATATATGTGTGTATATATATCATATGTGATATATATACACATGTATATATCAGATGCCAGAAGAAGACATTGGATTTCTTGGAACTGGAGCTATAAATGGTTAAGAACTGTCACGTGGGTGCTGGAAATGGAACCTGGGTCCTCTGAAAGAGCAACCAGTGTTCTTAACTGCTAAATCATTTCTCTAGTCCCTAGACTGATTGATTGATTGATTGATTGATTGATTGATTTGGTTTTTAAAAACAGGGTTTCTCTGTGTAGCCCTGGCTGTCCTGGAACTCACTCCGTAGACCAGGCTGACCTGGAACTCAGAAATCTGCCTGCCTCTGCCTCCCAAGTGCTGGGATTAAAGGCATGCACCACCACTGCCTGGCTAGCCCTTAGATTTTACCAAAAGATTTTATTTTGAAGTGTGTGTATAAAGATAGAGATAGAGATAGAGATAGGTATGTGTATAGATTATACATATGTGCATATGTGTGTGTGTGTGTATTTGTGTGTATACTACCAGCCTGCAGTGCCTTAAGAGGCCAGAAGAGGGAGTCACATCCCATGGAACTGGAGTTACAGATGGTTTTGAGCTGTCATGGGTGCTAGGAACCGAACACAGGTCCTCTGGAGGAGCAGTAAAATGCTCTTAACTCATGTAACACAATGTAATGTAATTAAGAATGAGCTTAAGCCTGGCAATGGTGGCACACGCTTTTAATCCCAGCACTTGAGAGGCAGAGGAAGGCAGATTTCTGAGTTCGAGGCCAGCCTGGTCTAGAGAGTGAGTTCCAGGACAGCCAGGGCTACACAGAGAAACCCTGTTTCAAAAAACCAAAAAGAAAAAAAAGAATGAGCTTAAACTTCTGACTTTCCTGCCTCCATCTCCCAGTTTCTGAGAAGATAGCAATATCAAGCCCAGGGTTTCATGTCCAAGAAGGAAGCTGAGCTATAGCCTCAGCCCTGGAAAAAGGAATTTCAAGAAAATGTTGAGCAGGGCGGTGGTGGAGTACTCCTTTAATCCCAGCACTTGGGAGGCAGAGGCAGGCGGATTTCTGAGTTCTGAGTTTGAGGCCAGCCTGGTCTACAGAGTGAGTTCCAGGACAGCCAGGACTACACAGAGAAACCTTGTCTCAAAAAAAACAAACAAATTTAAAAAAAGTGGAATATTTTTAATTTTGAAACTTATTGTTTGTTTGTTTTTGTTGTTGGCTTTTTCATGACTTTTTAAAAATATTTATTTATTATTATCTGTAAGTACATGGTAGCTGCATCAGAAGAGGGTGTCAGATCTCATTACAGATGGTTACCATGTGGTTGCTGGGATTTGAACTCAGGACCTTCAAAAGAGCAGTCAATGCTCTTACCCGCTGAGCCATCTCATCAGCCCCCTTTTCATGACTTTTTAATGATAGGATTTCTCAGGCTGGTGAGATGGCTCAACGGTAAGAGCATGGACCTCTCTTCCAAAGGTTGTGAGTTCAAATCCCAGCAACCACATGGTAGCTCACAACCACCTGTAATGAGATCTGACACCTTCTTCTGGTGTGTCTGAAGTCAGCTACAGTGTACTTACATATAACAATAAATCTTAAAAAAAAAAAAAATAGATAGGATTTCTCTAGCTTTGGATGTCCTGGAACTCACTCTATAGACCATTCTGGCCTTGAATTCACAAAGACCCACTTGCCTTTGCCCCTCAAGTGCTGGAATTAAAGGCATGTGCCACCACTGCCTGCCACTTCTGAAAGTTTGTACAAATAAAATGAATAGATTAAGATGAAGTACATCATATACCTCAAATAACTAGATAGTGGAAATTTCAACTTACATTACTTGTGGGTGTATTTATGGTAGTGGAGTTAAGAAAGCTGAGATAGATTATTAAAGGGCAAAGAAATGAAATTAATTTCCCCTCCACTCAACTTGTGGCTTCCTCTCTCCCTGTCTAAGCAAGACAAGAATGCAGGCCACGACCACACACAGCATACTTTATCATGCAAGCCTGAGCAGCATTTTGGTCTGACCCCTGACCACGGAAACAAATGCTCTCTATGAACAGGCTTTTCTGCCTGCACAGACCTGTTTTTATCAGCACAACCCTCTCAGGGCCTAGTTTCTAAGCTTGCCCAGCAGTGGGGGCGCAAGAAACCTCATTCCAGGTCTCTATAAAGCAGAGGTCCTTCCCAAGATTGAAACCCTTTGAAAGTCCTTGGCCTAGAGCAGTCCTGATTTCCCAGCATTGAACTAGCTCACATGGGTAGCCAGATCCAGACCAGAGGTTACTGGCTTTTCCCAATTTGTCACAGTAATATTATTTTCCTGTTATCATACAAAACTAACCAAACAATAGTTATTTGAGGCTGGGCAGTGGTGGCGCAAGCCTTTAATCCCAGCACTTGGGAGGCAGAGGTAGGTGGATTTCAGAGTTCAAGTTCCAGGACAGCCAGGGCTACCCAGAGAAACCCTGTCTCAAAACTCTCACCCCCAAAAAATAGTTATTTGATGTTGATTTAAATTTAATTGACAAATGATTTTTTTTTACCAAAAAACAATTTTACTATAGTCTTCTTAACCGCTTCCTGTGTGGATGCTGATGGGTTGTTGTGGTTTAATATTTATTTGTGTATTTATTTTTTTAAGTTTTATTGCATTATAATGAGAAAAGTTACATGATTTCAATTTATCTGAATTTGTTAACATTTAAGAACATATTTTAAGTAAATATAATTAAATCACATTATTGTTTTCCTTTTGTACCCCAACTCCTCCCAGAGACCCCCCTTCAATACCTACAATATCTTTTTTTGTAATATTATTTAAAATTTATAAAATATCATAACAATACAAATGAGTATCATAAAAGTTGTTTGATATAAAACAACAATTTATTTAACAGTCTTATGTAGACGCTTGTCTACGACAATACTGAAAATATAAACATTTTTCTCAATATAAATTTTAAATAACCTCAAACGTATTAACTGTATATTTCAAAATAATACATCACTATTAATATTTTCTTAAATGAACATAAATATATAAAGTGTTTTTGTTTGTTTTATATTTAGTAGAGCTTAAAATCTTGACTCTTACTGTGGTAACTTGATACAAGAGTTACAAACGTCAAGTAAAGCATTCAGTCTTACTCTTTGTTGTTCTCTTACAAAACCCCTCCCAATTTAATTGTTTACATTTCTTTTGGGTATATAAATACTTTTAAAATATGTAAGCTGTTCTGAAAACTATAGTATAGTGTAAAAACATGAAATAAACAATACTACTAATAGAGAGACTGAGATAGGAGAAGCAAGATCTCAAGACCATTATGTTGTACACAGCCAGACACTGTCATGAACAAACAAGCTGAAAGTGTATATGGATTGTATAATATTGGACCTATTTCTCCAATTACAAAATCAGAGAGACCATTGGATGACAGTCAATAAATTTCTAATTCCTCATTTTTTTGGATTTCAACTGATTAGGATATGTTGGTAGTATTAATTTTCATATTAAGATAATAAGAAAAAGTAATTGATACTTCCTGTTGTTTTTGTTGTAAGAGGTGGAATTAGGTTTGTGTGGATTTGTTGAAAGATTACTTTCTTGCTTCTTCTAGGGTGTAGTTTTGCTCCTTATGTTGATGTTTTCCAACTATTATCCTTTGTAGGGCTGGATTTGTGGAAAGATATTGTGTAAATTTTGTGTTGTCATGGAATATCTTGTTTTCTCCATCTATGGTAATTGACAGTTTTGCTGGGTATAGTAGCCTGGGCTGGCATTCTTGTTCTTGTAGGGTCTGTATGACATCTGCCCAAGATCCTCTAGCTTTCATAGTCTCTGGTGAGAAGTCTGGTGTAGTTCTGATAGGCCTGCCTTTACATGTTACTTCGCCTTTTTCCCTTACTGCTTTTAAAATTCGTTCTTTGTTTAGTGCATTTGGTGTTTTAATTATTATGTGACAGGAAGAATTTCTTTTCTGGTCCAGTCTATTTGGAGTTCTATAGGCTTCTTGTATGTTCATGGGCATCTCTTTCTTTAGGTTAGGGAAGTTTTCTTCTATAATTTTGTTGAAGATATTTACTGGCCCATTACCTTGGGAGTCTTCACTCTCTTCTATACCTATTATCCTTAGGTTTTGTCTTCTCATTGCGTCCTGGATTTCCTGGATGTTCTTGGTTAGGAGTTTTTTGCTTTTTGCATTTTCTTTGACTGTTGTGTCAATGTTTTCTATGGTGTCTTCTACTCCTGAGATTCTCTCTTCTATCTCTTGTATTCTGTTGGTGATGCTTGCATCTATGACTCCTAATTTCTTTCCTAGATTTTCTATCTCCAGGGTTGTCTCTCTTTCTGATTTCTTTATTGTTTCTATTACCATTTTTAGATTCTGGATGGTTTTGCTCATTTCTTTCACCTGTTTGATTGTGTTTTCCTGTAGTTCTTTAAGGGATTTTTTGTGTTTCCTCTTGAAGGGCTTCTAGCTGTTTACCTGTGTTTTCTTGAATTTCTTTGAGAGTACTATTTATGTCTTTCTTAAAGTCCTGTATCATAATCATGAGAAGTGATTTTGGATCTGAATCTTGCTTTTCCGGTGTGATGGTGGTTCCAGGACTTGCAATGGTGGGAGTATTGGGTTCTGATGATGCCAAGTAACCTTGGTTTGTGTTGCTTATATTCTTACGCTTGCCTCGAATCATCTGGTTATCTGTACTGTTATCTGCCTTTGCTAAATCTGATTAGAGCCTGTCTTTTCTGTGATCCTGATTGTGTCAGAACTCCTTAGAGTCAAGCTGTCTCTGTGATCCTGTGATTCTGGGATCCTGTGATCCTGGGCTTGTTAGAACACCTGGGAGTTGAGCTTCCTCTGGGTGTTTTGGGAATGACTGCAGAGTTTGCATCCAAGGTCTGCTCAGGGCACTGACCAGCCCACACAGACTAGAAGCAACCTGAGCCACTGGGCTGGCAGAGTTCCTGTGTGCCTGGTCCCACTGGTCCCAGTTACTCCCGGTGTTGGGACAGATGTTGTGTCCTCCTCACCTCTGATCCTGGGCTTGTTGTATTTATTTATTTATTTATTTATTTATTTATTTAATGTATATGAGTGCACTGTAGCTGTGTTCAGACACACCAGAAGAGGGCATCGGATCCCATCACAGATGGTTGTGAGCCACCATGTGGTTGCTGGGAATTGAACTTGGGACCTCTAGAAGAGCAGTCAGTGCTGAACTATCTTTCCAGAGCCAGATGCTAAAGATGTTTTTTTAAATGCTAGATATATCTGAAATCCTGCAGTGCTGCAGTGTGTTTCCCTCACCTCAGGCTAGTTTCAAACTATATGCAGCTGAAGATGACCTTGACTTCCTGATCCTCCTGCCACCATCTCCTAAGTGTCATGACATCTGGAATAGGCGGTGCTAAGGACCATGCTGCCCACTGAACTACTTCGTTAGCCCTGGAGTGTGTATACCATGTTTGCACATCTAAACACAACAAGTAATCAATTCTTTCTTGCCATGCTCAGGCAAGGCAAGAAGTTTCAGAAATGATTTAAACAGCTTATAAGCAGAAGATTACCGGAAGGGTTCTGAGTAACAGCAGCATAGACAAGAAAGCCTTTGCAGGGACTGGATGCCTGGGTGAGGACTCCCACCCGCATGTCCTCAGAGCCCCCAGCTGTCACCCGTAACTCCTCTAATTCTTGTCTCCCTGATAGCAAGGACCTTAAAAGCAGGGATTGTGCTGGCTCATGAAAAAACAGAGTCTGGCCTGCGGTAAGAACTTCATAAATAATTGTTGGGTGATTATTGAATAAATAACGAACTCTCCTCACTACTGTTGTGCCAGGGGCAACTGAAGCAGGCAAGGGGACTCACGCACTTCATGACACTGACCATGGCACACAGTACTTGCTGGCTACTGGGTGAGCACAGGTTCCCTGCAACCCACAATATGCAGTGAGCCATCTCTCTAGGCCCCTGATACATCACATTAAAAAATATTTATTTATGTATTATAACACATATTTTTATATGCAATATGTATGGGTGCTTTGTCTCCCTGTACATCTGCAGAGGAGAAGATGGTATGAGACAGCTGTGAGCTGCCATGTGGGTTCTGGGAACAGAACTCAGAACCTTTGGAAGACAGAGAGAGAGATCAGACCAGCCTGACCTTGAACTCACAGAGATCTGCCTGCCTCTGCCTCTCAAGTGCTAGGACCAAGGACTTGTGCCATCACCAGGCTTTGAACTTTTAAAAATAATTATTACTTTATGTGTATGGGTGTTTTGCCTGCATTATGCCTGCACACCTGTGGCATTAACAGAAAAGGGTAACAGATCCCCTGGGACTGGAGTTACAGATGATTGTGAGCTGCCAAGAAAATCTATCTATCTATATTTTAAACATTTTCCTTTTCTCTTTTTTATTTTCTGTGCATTCGTGTTTTGCCTGTATGTATGTCTATGTGAGAATATCATATCTTGTAAGTTGCCATGTGTGTGCTAGGAACTGAACCAGGGTCATCTGAAAGAGAAGTTAGTCCTTTTAATGGCTGAGCCTGTCTCCAGCCCATCCATTTACATTTTTATGTATGGGTGTTTTGCTTGGTCAGAAGATGTTGTCAGATCTTCTAGAACTGTTGTTACAAATGGTTGTGAGGTGAATCACCACAAGGGAGCTGAGACTGTCTCTGGATGGGCCTAATAGAACCATAGCCAGTGCTCTTAGCAGTGAGCCATCTCTCTAGGTCCCTGATACATGACATAAAAAAAAAAGATTTATTTATGTATTATGACCATATATTTCTATATGTAATATGTATGGGTGTTTCGTCTCCATGTACATCTGCAGAGGAGAAGATGGTATCAGATAGCTGTGAGCTGCCACATAGGTCCTGGGAACCTTTGGAAGAACAGGGAGTGCTCTTTTTCAATTTTTTATTTTATTTTTTATTTTATGTGTATAGTATTTTGCCTGTGTGGATATCTGTGTGGCTCTTGCCCATAGAAGTCAGAAGAAGGAATCAGACTCCCTGGAACTAGAATTACTGATAGTTGTGAGCCATCATGTGGATACTGGGAATCAAACCACATCCTCTTTAAGAGCCCAGACCTACTTCTTAAAGAACTGGTTTCATTTAATCCTGCTTCACTGTAATGTTTGCTCCTCCTCCAGTTCTACAAAGATTCTCCCCACTTCCCTACCACCAACTTTCCATTCTTTTTGCCTCTCTCTTAAAAAAAAAAACAAAAACTAATAAAAGACAAAATAAAGCAAAACAAGAAACATACCAACAAAACAAAAACAAAATCTCCCACAAAAACAACAACAACAACAACAACAACAACAAAATGGGGCTGGGCCTAGAGGCACGGCACATGCTCTCAATCCCAGCACTCAAGAGGCCCAGGTAGAAGCAGAGGCAGGCATATATCCCTGTGAGTTTGAAGCCAACCAGGTCTACATAGTGAGTTCTAGGACAGCCAGGGTTGTATCGACAGATCCTGTCTAGAAAGAAAAAAAAAAGGAAAATAAAAAATAAAGAAACAAAAGAATAATAAGAAAAAAATGTGCCCAAGCAAAGCAAAATAAGACAAAAAGTCTACAAAGATACCAGTAGGCTTGTTTTGTGTTGGTCAGCTGCTCCTGGGGCAGAGGCCTGCCCTAAGATGTGGTAATATACCCAGGGAGACTCCACTGAAGAAAACTGATTTTTTCCTTTGCCTGCAGGTCTTGATTTCACATAGCATCTTGCTCAGGGATGCAAGCCTGTGTCCACTTGTCTCTTTCAGTGCAGTGATCTGATTAGCCTGAACCTCAGCAGGCCTTGTGGGTGCCGCTACTGTCTCTGTGAGTTCACATGTACATCAGTCCTGTTATGTCTGGAAGACGCGCTTTCCTCAGACTCATCCATCACCGAGGTCTTTCACGGTCTTTCTACCTCGCCTTCCACACAGATCCCTGAGCTTTGCAAGGCATATGGAGGTTTTAATGAAGACAGCCCATTTGGGACCGAGTGCTCCAAAATCTCTCTCTCCCTTCACATTGTCCCGTTGTGGGTCTCTGTGTCAGACTACCACAAGAAACCCCTCTGATGAGGACTGAGTTGGGATCTGATTTGTCGGTACAACTCGATGTCATTAGCAGTCATTTTATTGCTATGTTCCTTTAGCAAAATAATAGTATTAGGTTTTTCCCTAGGTCTGTGACCTACCTAATCTCGGGTCCTTGGTTACTTCACAGGTATAGGTTCTGTCTCTTTGAATGGGCCTTAAATCCCGTCAGAGAGTGGTTGGTTACTCCTGTAACCTTTGTGCCACCTTGCAGGCTGGTCACTGCTGGAGGTTGCAGGGTTTGTAGCTGGGAGAAACTGCTGATTCCCTTCTCCTCTGGTAGCATGCAAGAGTACCTTCAAAGACCGTGAACATTTATTGATACATGGGATTTTGGATGGTCCCATTCTGACTGCTTTTCCAAATCTTATACATACTTCAAAACAATTTAAAAACAGTGTATCACCAGGCAGTGGTAGCACACACCTTTAATCTCAGCACTTGGGAGGCAGAGGCAGGCAGATTTCTGAATTTGAGGCCAGCCTGCTCTACAGAGTGAGTTCCAGGACAGCCAGGGCTACACAGAGAAACCCTGTCTCGTAAAACAAAACAAACAAACAAACAAAAACAACAACAAAACAGTGTATCACTCATAGGTAGCTAAGCACAAAGAATGAACATTACTTAAGACAGGAAAAAAAGAGCTGGTGATTGCTATTTATTTTTATTTATGTCTGTATGTATATATGTGTCACATAGTATAGGTACCCAAGGAGACCAGAAGGAATCAGATCCCCTGTAGCTAGAGTTACAGGTGGATGTGAGCTGTCCCATGTGGTGCTGGGAACCGAACTTGGGTCCTTGGAAGAGGAGCAAATATTCTTAACCACCAAACCATCTCTCCAGCCCCCAAGTGATGGCTATATTTTAATAAGAAATCCCTCTGGTTATAAGAATTAAGTGGAAGGGCTGGAGAGACAGCCCAGTGGTTAAGAGCCTGACTCCTCTCCCAGAGGTCCTGAGTTTAATTCCCAGCATCCACAGGTGGCTCACAACCATCTGTAATGGGATCTGATGCCCTCTTCTTGTGTGTCTGAAGACAGCGACAATGTATTCACATAGATAAAATACACACATCTAAAAATAACTTGTTAAAAAAATAATTAGATGGAGTATCTCCTGTGCAATTACTTCATATACCATTACATAAAAACGATTTATTTGTACTTGGTATGATATTTTGAACTTTAGTTAAACTTTACCTCTGTCCCCCTGACAACCTGATAAGAGTCATACATTTACTATGTTGCTAGGCAACATTATATATGGTAGAAATTACCTCTAAATGGTAAACTACACCTAGAATGACAGAACTATATATACCTTAACGGAGCCACAGCTCTGGGATTCCCTGAGGACAGTGGCTTTTGGAATGGGCATGTCTCAGGCAGTGGTGACACACACCTTTGATCCCAGCACTTGGGAGGCAGAGGCAGGCAGACTTCTGAGTTCCGAGGTCAGCCTGGTCTACAGAGTGAGTTCCAGGACAGTCAGGGCTATACAGAGAAACCCTGTTTCAAAAAAACAAACAAAAAAACAAATAAAATTTAAAAAGTTATGATATCAAATATAACTCCTGCACGATGATAAATTCATACATCCACTTAATTTTCTTTGTGTTAAGATCTGTCTTGGAGCTGGGCAATGATGGTGCACGCCTTTGATCCCAGCATTTGGGCGGCAGAGGCAGGCAGATTTCTGAGTTCGAGGCCAGCCTGGTCTACAGGGTGAGTTCCAGGACAGCCAGGACAGAGAAACCCAATCTCGGGAAAAAAACAAAAACAAAACAAAAAAAAAGGAACTGTCTTGGTTTATTCTTTGATTTTTTTTTTCTTTTTAGACTTATTTATTTTATGTATATGAATACACTGTAGCTGTCTTCAGACACACCAGAAGCATCAAATCCCATTACAGATGGCTGTGAGCCACCACATGGTTGCTGGGAATTGAACTCAGGACCTCTGGAAGAGCAGTCAGTGCTCTTAACTTCTGACTGATCTCTCCAGGCCTTTATTTTCTGTTTTTAAAGACAGCATCTTCTATGTACTCTGCAGCTTTGGCTGGCCTACAAAGTGCTTTGTAGACTAGGCTGGCCTCAAACCAGCAGCAATCCTGCTCCTGCTTCCTCAGGACTAGGCTCCCAGATGGATGCCAACTGTCCCACTGCAAACAACAGGTGAGATTTTTGCTTCAAATAAGAAGTGTTTGATTACAGTCAGTTGAGAACTCTTCATCTAGAAGGTTAATTTGTTTTGCAATGCTGAGGACTGAATCTGTACCCTCGTGATGCAAGGAAAGGGCTCGACCACTGAGCCACATCCACATCCCCGGCTTATTTAGTCTGTCCCTTCCTTCCTTCCTTCCTTCCTTCCTTCCTTCCTTCCTTCCTCCCTCCCTCCCTCCCTCCCTCCCTTCCTTCTCTCTCTCTTCCTTCCCTCCCTCCTTCCTTTCTCCTTTCTTTCTTTCCCTTTCTTTCTCTTCCTTTTGTTCTCTCTCTCTCTCTCTCTCTCTCTCTCTCTCTCTCTCTCTCTCTCTTCTTTCTCGTTCTCTCATACAGGGTTTCTCCGTGTAGCCCTGGCTGGATCAAAGGCCTGCACCCTTCCACCCAGCTATTTAGTCTTTTTTTTTTTTTTCAGATAACATGTGGCTTAAAAAAAACACTGCCTTAAAAAAAATTCAATACTTTGATTTATTTCAAAACTTTTTATTTGTTTTTTTTTTTTGTTTTTGTTTTTTTCTTTTTCTTTTTTTGAGGCATAGACTATGTATCAATGACTGACCTGGAACTCTCTATCTAGACCAGAGATCTTCCTGCCTCTGCCTCCCAAGTGTGGGGATTAATAAAGGCATATCCCACTTGGGCCTGTGTGGTATCAGCTTTTATATAATGTGGCTCACTAGGTAACTGTGGTCCATGCCTTGTTCAAGGAAACAAAGCCACTAAGAGGCTGTGGGCATCACAGTAATGAGGAAGTGTCATCAGCACCTCAGGTATGGTCCTAGCATGCTGTTAGAGTGCAATTGAAATGCCTTCCCACGGGGGCGGGGGTGGGGGTGGTTAGTCAGTCAGAGAGCACCTGCCCAGCATGAACAAGGTCCAGGACACACACCTATTATTGAGAAAATCAATGAAAACCAAAAGACCTTTCTCTCTTTCTTTTTTTTTATGAGGTTGACAATTTTTAAATATTTTATTTTATTGTATTTTATGTGCATTGGCGTGAGGGTGTCAGATCCCCTGGAACTGGAGGTAGAGACAGTTGTAAGCTACCATGGGGGGGTGGGGGTTGTGTGTGCTAGGAATTGAACCCAGGTCCTCTGGAAGAGTAGCCAATGCTCTTAACCGTTGAGCCACCTCTCCAGCCCCTTTGCTCTCTTTCTTCTTTTTTTTCTTTTCTTTCCTTTTCTAATGGCTTTTTTTCTTGTAGCCAGCACAGAATTAGGTATTTATTTATTTCAGGACTAGAAACTGGACCCAGGGCCTTCCTAATGACAGACAATTTGCTGTAACCCCAGTCCTGCCAGGTGAGGGGGTGTACACCTTTAATCCCAGCCCTTGGAAGGCAGAAGCAGTTAGAACTTGTGCCAGTCAGGTCCGCCCAGTGGGTTCCACAGCAACCTAGGCTACCCAGAGAAACCCTGTCTCAAAATACAAGCCAACAAACAAAAACTTCAACTCTTTAATGACAAGACAACACATACAAGTCAGTTTATAAATGCTTCTCACTAGGTACTGTTCAAAAGGCAGAGAGACTCCTGACTTCACTGCTTTTTGAAACTATATTAAAATTAAAGGAAGACAAGGGATTTCTTTTAAAGTCCACTTTGGATACTTTTAGAAAAGTCCGTGAAAGTACCCGCTAGTGCACCGTCCGCCCATGGTCTTACCTGTCCTTTGATACTCTTTAAAGACACTTGCTTTGCTGGAATTGTGATCTGGCTGCAGAGTGGGTGAAAAGCAGACTGGCTTCAAACCTGTTCTACCCAGCTCCTTCCTTCTAGAAGGTCTTCTAAAGCCTGAATGTTAGTTAGGCATGCCCATCCCCGCCCTGCAGCTCAAGTCTGGGCATAAACTAGGTGACAAGGTGTCAGCTGGACACCCATATCCAGGAATATCATCAGGAGGCACATGTCCAGGTTGCATGTCCAGGAAATGACTAAGAAATCCAGGGAGCCTTTTTGAGTTTTGCCCAAACGACTTGCTTTGTAATCTCAGAATGGAGGATTTGTGTGGTCAGAATTGTCAAACAGCAGCCTGGACAGGGGCACTGTCCTGTCCTGCCTCACTGGCTCTTCTCTGGGGGCTCATTTAACTCAATCCAGGTGGACAAGCAAGCCCCCCCCCCC
>JADRCD010158372.1:6473-19654 GCA_019843815.1 Montemys delectorum
TATATATATATATATATATATATATATATATACATTTTGATAAAGTAATTTGGTTCATAAGAATATTTTGTAATTTGGTGTATACTTGTAATAGAACAGAAAACTCAATGTATTATTTAAGTAAGTAATTTTTATGTTTTAAAATTTGTGTAACACTGTCACTCTAGAATCTTTATGAAATATGTTGAAACATGTATACTTATTTTATGACTATTTAGATCACCTTTAATAGGATTACATCTATTACAATATTTTACTTAGTGTATATGTGACACCAAATATGCTACCACCTATATAAATAGATTGACAGGTAACTTTATCTAACAAATTGCTACCTTAAAATACTGGTTTAAAGATATGGAGCTTTCATATCTAGTATTTGTTCACTCTTACCTTTCATTGAAGCTGGGATCTTAACTCAAAGAGAAAATGTTGTTATTGCAAATTTTGTGACAAAAAAAACATGCCAGGTGTAAGAAGTTTTTCCTGATAAATTGAATTCTTTCTTTTTATAACTCCTATACAGATGCCATTTTTCTCTCTGGCTGACACCATTTGAAATAGATATTCTAGTTTTTTTATTGTGCTTTTGCTTCTCTTCTCTTCTTCCTTTATACCGATAAAAGAGTTTTCTAAGTCAATGATTCATGAAACTAAAGTGTCTACTTCTGATCTAACATATGATTTGCCTGTGTAGTCTGGCCAATTTAGTATTCATTTCCTACAAATCCTTAGAAGAAGTCATTTTGCACACTTGAATATTATACGTTTCAGTTCTCTGTTGGCATACCTGGCAGCCTTACTTTGATGGTGGAAAGTAATTTGTTCCTGAGCATTAGCTCTTGGATTTTATTTCCAATATTATTGGCATAGTTTCAATACCCAAGCTAAACTTTGCTTACCCACCCACATAGTCAAAGAAATAAATAAATGATATTTGAAATAAAAGAAGAAAGACAGCTCACTGTTACTACAAGTGCTATCTCTGTTCCTTGATTCTAAAGTTATCACAGGATTTGTTCTTGACAAAGATATCAACATACAATTGGAATAAAGAAATATGGTTCTGACATAATATCATAGTAACATTTTTAAAGTATATTCTGAAATATGTAATTTCATATGGCATCCAACAGTAATGAATATACCTAGCCAAATAAATATGAATAGAATTTTTTTCATTTTATAAATTTGTTTATTTTATCTCTATTTTGTGAATGTCCTGAATATATCTTGTTCCTTTACTTATTTATTTAACTTTCATCCCCATAATGACCTATGCCCGTACTTTCCTCCTAGTCCCACCCTTAAAATCCCTTCTCTTCATTACCACTTCTTTATCTCCTCAGAGAAGGAAAAGCCTCCTTTGAATACCACTTGACCCTGAAATATCTAGTCCCAGCAGCCTTAAACACATCCCCTCCCTCTGAAGCCCAACTAGGTAGTCCAGTTAAGGTAAGGGGAACCAATGCCAGGTAACTGAGTCAGAGACAGATCCAAATGAAGACCCAGCTGCACACATGATATAGATATGTAGGAAGCTAGGTCCAGCCCCTGTATGGTCTTTGTTGATGGTTCAGTCACTGCGAACCCCCATGGGCCCAGGATAGTTCATTCTGTAGGTCTTCATAAGGTGTCCTTGACTC
Organism: Montemys delectorum; assembly: GCA_019843815.1. Classification (NCBI taxonomy): domain Eukaryota; kingdom Metazoa; phylum Chordata; class Mammalia; order Rodentia; family Muridae; genus Montemys; species Montemys delectorum. The sequence goes on from JADRCD010158372.1 coordinate 8,120, forward strand.
CTCCAGCTTTCTCAGTTCTATCCCCAACTTCCCCAACTTCCACAAGACTGCAAAGAGCTCATCCTGATGTTTGGCTGTGGGTTTCAGCATCTGTTTTCATCAGGTGCTGGATGAAACCTCTCAGTAAACAGTTATGCTAGGCTGCTGTCTCCAATCATAGCTGAGTACCATTAATAGTGTTAGGGATTGGCTATATTACATGAGATGTGTTTCAAGTTTGGATATCCATTGGTTGGCCATTCCCTCCAACTCTGCTCCATCTTTATCATTGTGCATCTTGTAAAGAGGACAAATTTTGGATTGAAGGTTTTGTAAGTGATTTGGTGTTGCCCTCCCTCAACAGGAATTCCACCTGAACAACTGAGGTAGTAAATTCAGGTTCTATATCCCCCGCTCATAGGAATCTCAGCTAGGGTCACCCCTATAGACTCCCCAGAACCACGCTTGTCTCAGTTATCCAGGTTCTCCAAGAGATGTACCCCATTGATTGTCATTCTTTCTCCCTCATTTCTTCTTCCGACACTTGATCCCCATCCTGGTTACCTCTCTCCATCTACCACTGATGAATACTTTGTTTCCTTTTCTGAGTGAGATTCACACATCCCCATTGTTGGGTCCTTTTTATTATTTACTATCTTTGGGTCTGGGGATTGTAGCATGGCTATCCTGTAATTTCAGACTTATGTTCACTTATAAATGATTACATACCATGTGTGTCTTTCTAGGTGTGGGTTACCTCATTGGAAAAAGAAAGGTTGAAAATCTCTTGCTTAAGTTATAAGTGACAGTTAAAAATATTGAAAACTCATAAATTTAATTCATAATGTTTCTTTTTAATTTTATACTTGCTCCATGACTGAATATAGTATCATTTAAGTTACATAATAAAGGGTCATGTTAATCTTATTAAATTTATGAGTCATGGAGGGAAGATTGAATATAAAGACTGGTATAAATGTCCCCTGAGAGGCTCTGCCATAACCTGACCAATATAGATGCAGATACTCACAGCCAACTATCAGACTGAGCCTGGAAACCCTAATGGAAAGTTTAGGATAAAGACTGAAGGAGATTTAAGAGATTGCAACCCATAAGGAAAACAACAATGTCAACTCACTGGACCAACCAGAGCTCCCAGAGACTAAACCACCAACCAAAGAGTACACATGGAGGGAGCCATAACTCCCACTACATACGTAGCAGAGGATTACCTTATCCATCATCAGTGGGAGAGGAAGTCCTTGGTCCTGTGCAGGCTTGATTTTCCAGCTTAAGGGGATGCTATAGCTGTGAGGCAGGAGTGGGTGGAAGGGTGGGTGAGCACACTAGTAGAGGCATAAGAGAGTGGGGAGAGGTGAGATGGAATTGGAGTTTGTTTAGGGGTAACAGGAAGAGAAGCAGAAAACATTTGAAATGTAAGTAAATAAAATAACCAATAAAACAAGAAAGAAAGTAAATTTGGCCTGGAACATAAGGCTCCAATTTGAATGGGAGCTGTCAATAACATGTATAGTTACAGGGCTGAGGATATAGATCATTAACCTATTTGGGATTTGAGATGCAGAAACAAAATTTTCTCCATATGTCATAACATGGATTCTGAGATTTGAAGTGATTGACATATTCAGAAAAGAAGTTCCCAACAATGATACCATGAAGAAAGACATAGGCAAGCCATATGCTATGTTCCATGCTTCCTCTATAATGTGGTATGAAGACAAGACCCAGGAGAACTGGACGCACTGATAACTTCCTGCATGTTTTAAATATATGAAAGTTAGATTCCTTAACCATACGTGTGTTGCTAGGTGCAAGGGCTTCCTCCTTCGTTGTGAGGAGGAGCACTAAACACTTCTGTCACCATATCTTCTCCACTGATGTGATAGCTTCCAGTTTAGTGTCTTTATGAGACTCCTGGGTGTCTAAATGACTGGTTCTCTGGCTCTTGTGTTCCTTTTCTGCTCTTTTCCTTTTTTTTCTTTCTTTTTAGCTTGTCTTGTCAAACTTCACTACAATAGCTTTTATTTTACCTTATTACATTTTATTAAATTTTAAGAAATAAATTAATGGAAACCTAGACATTAGGGCAAAGGTTAACAATTGATCTGTCATTTATACTTGATAGAAAAGAAAAATAGAGTTTTCTCCAATGAAATGAGACTGGGTATACCGACTGCTCCAGGAGAGGCCTCATGTTTAAGAGTATTTGACCTACATACAATGCACTAAATAAATTATTTAAATGCTTTTGTTTTGTTATAGTTTGATGAATATATGTTTTCTTTTATTTCTTTTTTGGTGTCATTTTATTTTATATTTTGGTTTTCTGAGGGGATTGTTGTTATATTTGGTTTTTGTTTGTTTTTTAGAAAAAACCCCACAAATTTAGATGTATAGTGATGGAGAGATCTGGAAAGATTTACCAGGGAGAAAGACTGCCATCTGCCACCCACCTCATTTCTTTGACACCTTCATCCTCTGCAGAGATGGAAATGCTTCTTGTCTTCAGAACTGCTTACATCAGAACCACAACACATTCCTCATCTCCCATGTGAGCCCAGGGCTCAAGGGAACCTACAGATGCTTTTCCTCTTTCAAAGATAATTCCTAAGTGTGGCCACTGCCTAGTGACCCCCTATAGCTTCCAATCCCAGGTCCATCTTCTCACATTGTGATTTGGGTCTCAGTTACTGGTGTCTGCTTCCTCCTCTTCCTTATTCTCTTCATCTCCCTCTGCTGTCTGAGGGCCAAATGCAGGGCCATCAATAGTGACACCAGGAGCCAAGTGAAACATAAGAGCTCTAGTCCAGTCATAGACAAAGAGAAAAAAATAAAAGTGATGACTTAGATGGTATTCAGCCTGAGAACTGCAGCCAGACAGATATACAGGTGTCTGTAGCAGAAGACTCAACAGAGGTGATTTATGCCCAACAATGCCAAGAGATCTTCATGGAGAATATGGATTCACTTCCCTCCAATACTCTTCAGGGCATGTCTACACAGACCTATGTGTATGCCACCCTCATATTATCCAAAGAGGATATCCAAGCTAGCAGTAAGTTATGCATGTTTCTTCAGCACAGGGAGGTGCCGTGAATGAAGCCTTTCATGTTCTTCAACTCAAGCCATCAGCTTTGAGCTCCAGGGAACTCAGGTGTAGAGGAGAAGCTTGTTAACGGCAAAGCAACTCTAGAGGTCAGAAACATTACTCAGCAAACTTGTGATTCCTTATGATTAGCTCATTGTCTCACTGGTGTGCCTTTCTGGTGAGAGTAGATCACTCCTTCTTTGGGCTCAGAGGGAAGGTGCACAATCTGGACACTTGTTAGTTGTCAGAACACCTCAACAGTGCAGTCCTTGACCTTGACTGTCAAGCTGATGGGTTTTAGAATCACTTAGGAGATATACCTGTAGGTGTGTCTACAGAGCTCCTCCCCAGATGTTTATCTGAAGCGAAATGTAGACTATGAATATAAGTGATACTATTCTATGGGGCAGTGTCTTAGATTAAATAAAAAGTATAAATTAACTGGAAAATATTTTTTTTAATTTCATTTTATGGTTAGGATTAAAAAGAGGCAATAGCCTGTTCAGATAAAGGAATATTTTAGAAATTTACATAAGATTTTTGAACAAATAAGAAAAATGTATATACTTAAAATACAAGCCCAAAATTATTTTAATCATGCTAATAAGATTCAGAACAAATTGTCAAAATTTTTCTAATGATGACACTCTTCAAGACAAAATAAGGAAATAGACATCGATGGCTCCAAACATTTTAAGATTCTAGGTTAGTATATACCATTTTCACTTGCTATAAATGTACCATATATGCATTGATTCACATTAGCTCAGCATCTTTTTGTTTTATATTTTTTGGTATTATAAATATAATTTTACTACTGATTAAATGAAAATAAATTTAGGGCTAATCAGATGATGATTTATTTAGACAAGAAGAAATCATATTTGAATATTTAATACTTTAGGACAAAATAGATAAATCTTGGAGACTGTATATTAGACCAGCCTAGCCAAAACAGTGAGGTTCAGGCTCATGTATTAGCCAAGACTCAAAATATAAGAAAGGAACAGAAGAGAAAAACACCAATGTCAACTTGGATCTCTATATCAACTTATTTTTTTTCCTAAACAAACTACTGAGTTACCAAAAGATGAACCATAACACTCCAGATACATGTCAGAAAAGATTTATGTGGTGTTATATATAAGGGTCTTTAATGAACCATTATATATAATAGTAAAAACAAAATGAAAACATCTAAAAATTTTCCAGTATTATACATTGAATAATACAATTAATCAAAGTATATTGTATCCACATATATTCATTATAAACTTCTGAAAAAGAATGAAAAGACCATTTGTATAATATGTGTGTGTGTGTATATGTGTGATATGTATTTGTCCTGTGTGTGTGCACGTACATGTGTGTATGTGTGTGTGTATATTATATAATGCAGGTATAAAATCTGTATATATATATTCTTAAGTTCTGAAAATTTTCAGCTTTTGCTATAATCTTCTACTTCAATGTCTGAATATAGTCAAAATAAATAGTCCCATTCAAAGGATAAGCAGACTAAGAAAGAAATTAGAGAAAGGACAACCTTCACAATAGTCCAAAAAATATAATGGTGTAACTCTAACCAAGCAAGTGAAAGATCTATATGACAAGAATTTCAAGTCTCTGAAGAAAGAAATCAAAGAACTCAGAAGATAGAAAGATCTCTCCTGAGCATGGATTGTCAGGTTTAATATAGTAAAAATGGCCATCTTGCCAAAAGCAACCTACAGATTCAATGCAATCCCCATCAAAATTTCAACTCAATTCTTCATAGAGTTAGAAAGAGCAATTTGCAAATTCATCTGGAATAACAAGAAACCTAGGATAGCAAAAACTATTCTTAACAATAAAAGAACTTCTGGTAGAATCACCATCCCTGATCTCAAGCTGTCCTACAAACCAATTCTGATAAAAAATGCATGGTATTGGAACAGTGACAAGCAGATAGATCGAGGAAAAGAATTGAAGACCTAGAAATGAACCCACACATCTAAGGTCACTTGATCTTGACAAGGAGCTAAAAACATCCAGTGGAAAAAAGACAGCATTTTCAACAAATGGTACTGGTTCAACTGGTAGTTAGCATGTAGAAGAATGGAAATCAATCTTTTCTTTTCTCCTTGTAGAAAGATCAAGTCCAAGTGAATCAAGGACTACCACATAAAACCAAATACACTGAAACTAATAGAAAAGAAAGTGGGGAAGAGCCTCGAGCACATGGGCACAGAGGGAAATTTCCTGAACAGAACACCACAAGCTTATGCTCTAAGATCAAGAATTGATAAATAGGACCTCATAAAACTGCAAAGCTTCTGCAAGGCAAAGGACACTATAAATAGAACAAAATGGCAACCAATAGATTGGGAAAAGACCTTTACAAACCTCACATCTGATAAAGAGCTAATATCCAATATATTCAAAGAACTTACAAAGAACTTAAGAAGTTAGACTTCAGAGAAACAAATAACCCTATTAAAAATGGGGTACAGGGCTAAACAAAGAATTTTCAACTGAGGAATACTGAATGGCTGAGAAGCACCTAAAGAAATATTCAACATCCTTAGTCATCAGGGAAATGCAAAAGAAAACAACCCTGAGATTCCACCTCACACCACTCAGAATGGCTAAGATCAAAAACTCAGGCGACAACAGATGCTGGTGAGGTTGTGGAGAAAGAGGAACACTTCTTCATTGCTGGTGGAATTGCAAGCTAGTACAACCACTCTGGAAATCAGTTTGATGGTTCCTCGAAAAGTTGGATATAGTACTACCAGAGGACCCAGCTATACCACTCCTGGGCATTTACCCAGAATATGCTCCAACATGTAATAAGTACACATGCTCCACTATGTTCATAACAGCCTTATTTATAATATCCAGAAGCTGGAAAGAACCCAGATGTTCCTCAACAGAGGAATGGATACAGAAAATATGGTACACTTACACAATGGAGTGCTACTCAGCTATTAAAAACAATGAATTTATGAAATTCTTAGGCAAATGGATGAAACTAGAAAATGTCCTCCTGAGTGAGGTAACCCAATCATAAAAGAACACATGTGGTATGCCCTCACTGATAAGTGGTTATTAGCCCAGAAGCTCAGAATACCCAAGATACAATTCACAAACCACATGTAGCTTAAGAAGAAGGAAAACCAAAGTGTGGATACTTCGGTCCTTCTTAGAAGGCAGAACAAAATCCCATGGGAGGAGTTACAGAGACAAAGTATGGATCAGGGACTGAAGGAAAAGCCATCCAGAGACTGCCCTAGCTGGGGATCCATCCCAAATACAGTTACCAAACCCAGACACTATTTTGGATGCCAAAAAATGATTGCTACAGGAGCCTGACATAGCTGTCTCCTTAGAGGCTCTACCATTGACTTGGAAATATAGAGGTGGATACTCTCAGCCAACCATTGGGCTGAGCACAGGGTCACCAATAGAGGAGCTAGAGAAAGGATCCAAGAAGTTGAAGAGATTTGCATCTCCACAGGAGGAACAACAATATGAACTAACCAGTACCCCCAGAGCTCCCAGGGACTAAACCACCAACCAAAGAGTACTCATGGAGGGACACAAGTGTCCAGCTGCATATGTAGCAGAGGATGGCCTTGTTGGCCATCAATGGGAAGAGAGGCCCTTGGTCCTATGACGCCTCTATGTCTCATCATAGAGGAATTCCAGGCCCAGGAAGTGGATTAAGAGGGGAAACCAGAAAAGGGGAGAACATTTGAAATGTAAATAAAGAAAAGAGTCAAGAAAAATGTTTTTTTTTAATGAGTGCTTCTTGTATCCAGTCACTTTTCTGAAAGCGTTTATCAACTGTTAGAATTCTCTAGTAGAAACTTTAGGGTCACTTGCCTTATATACACTGTCATATAATCTGAAAATAATGATACTCTGTCTATCTTGTTGCTTTTATCAAAGAACTAACTCTTTGTTTTGTTGATCAATTGAATTGTTTTCTTTGCTTCATTTTTTATTGTTTCCAGCGCTCAATTTTAATTTCACTTGCTGTTTACACATCTTGGGTGTATTTATTTATTTATTTATTTATTGTTATGGAGCTCTCAGATGTGTCTTTATGTTTCTAGTGTGAAATCTCTCCAGTTTGTTTGATTTATTTATATATTTATTTACATACATTTATTTATTTATTTATTTATTTATTTATTTGAATGCTCAGGTCTGTAAACTTTCTTTTAAGCACCAGTTTTGTGTCTATGTATATGTCCTGTAAATTTTAATGTTTTGTATTCATTTTCATTGCATTTTCAAATTTCTTCCTTTATATCTTGACCCAATGTTTAATCAGTAGAGGGCTGTTCAGTTTTCATGAGTTTGCATACTTTCTGTTGTTAATATCCTGCTTTAAAACATGATAGTCTAGTAGGATGCAGGGAGTTTCTTCAATTTTCTTGTTTTGTGCTAAGTCTTGTTTCTGCCAAAGTATGTGAGAAATTTTGAGGAAAGTTCCATGAGGTACAGAGTAGTAAACTTTTTGATTTTGCATAAAATAATCTGTAAATTTGACAGGTCCTTTTGGTTTATACTGTCAGTTAGCTCCAGTATTTCTCAAGTTTTGTCCAGGTGGCCTGTCCATTGGTGATAGTGGAATATTGAAGTCTCACACTATGAATATGCGAGTGTGTGTATCAGTGTGTATAATATGTGGTTTAACATCTTATGGTTTGTTTAAGAAACTTGACTATCATTGTGTTTGGGGCATAGATGTCTAGAACTGAAATATCTTCTTGATGGATTTTTCCTTAGATGAGCATTTGGTATTCTTCTGTATCTCCTTTGATTAGTTTTAGCTTGTAGTTTATTTTGTTAGCCATTAAAATGTCTTACCAGTTCATTTTAGGTCTATATGCTTTGCATATATTTTGCCTTTGTGCCTTTATAGACATCTCCTTTCATAGGTTAGGAAAATTTCCTTCTATGATTTTGTTGAAAACATTTTCTGTGCCTTTGAGCTAGGTTTTTTCCTTCTCTGATGATAGTAGCTCAGTTTTTTTCCATATTCTATTTCAGAAGTTTTTATAGATTTAACATTTTCTTTAACTGGTGTATTCGTTTCTTTTATTGTATAAACATCTTATATTTTGTCTTACATCTTTTGTATTCTGTAGGTGATGTTTACCCCTGTAATAGCTATTTAAATTCCTAAATTTTTCACTTCTGGATTTCCCTCTGTCATTTCATTATTGCATTTATTTCCATTCCTCATCTTGAACAGTTTTATATGTTTCTTTCAACCATATGTTCATGTTCATTTGCCTTTACTTAGAGGATTTATTCATTCATCCAATTGTATATGGTTTTTGGATTTTTTTTTAAAAAAGTCTGCATGTATTTCCTTTTAATGACCTAACTTTATCATCTTCGTATATGTTATTTTTTTCATTAGATGTTTTCTTTATTTACAATATCTCCTTTCCCAGGTTCCCCTCCAAAGACAAAAATAAAAATAAATAAAATAAAATAAAATAAAATAAAAAACCAAAAACTAAAACAAACCCCTGTTCCCCCCCCCCCCCCCCCCCCCCCCCCCCGCTCACCACTCCCTGCTCCTGCTTACTGGCCCTAATATTCCCCTACACTGGGGCATAGAACCTTCATGTTCTTTTACTTCTGTTTCAGCATTGTTGAAATATTCAGGGCCTGCTGTGGTAGAATAGCTGAGCCCTATAGGAGATATATTTCCCTGGATGTTGTCAATAATGTTTTTATGCTGCCATCTAGACATCTGGGTTTCAGGTGAGTAGAAGTCTAAGTTCTAAATTCTGCATTTGTTTTTGTTGGATGGGTGTTTTGAAAACTGGTTTCTGTTTCCTCTCTGATATTTGGGAGCTTGTGATGGATGTGTGTTACAAATTTTGTAGGATAGTTCAGCTTTTACGTTCACAGGAAATGACTACTAGTGTTGAAGGGTGGGTAGCTGGGTAAGAGCTGAGTGGAGAAAAGTTTGTAAAGAAGTTTCTTTTTGATCTGATAGACATGGGGTCAGTGAAGAAAGGAGACCAAAGCATGTTTCCAGATAGAGAACTGAGAATTTGGCTTGAAAGTTTGGATCTCAGAAGCAGTGACAGTATAATGCTGCAAGATTGGGTTAGGGGAACAGAGAGAGAGAGAGAGAGAGAGAGAGAGAGAGAGAGAGAGAGAGAGAGAGAGAGAGAGAGAGAGTCTGAAAACACCCTCTATGGTTTTCTGGCAAGTGACCCTTCTCTTTTATATCATTATTTAGAATAAATGTCTGCCATTTTACCATTAATTTTAACACCCATTTGAGATATTTTTACCCTCTGCCTTAAAGATAGTGTCTTTCAAATAACCAACAACAATACTTTTGGTTCTATTACCAAGAAGTGGAGCTGCCTGAATTGCTTTAGTTGCATACCTTTCTGACAACTTTTTGTCTATAGGAAAGATCTATGCCAAGATCAGCTATGAATCATAGAATGTCTAAAATTCCTTTTCTGCACTTGAAACTAAAAAATAATCACTCTTAAAGATATTTCAGTTACTAGTTTTTCTTAAATGTATATGTTTTAATCTCTATGACAAAGTTCAAATAATTAATGTTAATATAAATATTAATGGCTTTGAACAATAACCAAATGATAATTATTCATCACAGTCACAGGAAGGAACATGTTTATTGCTATGACTGTTTAGTATTAGGAAGGAAGTTATTCCTCAAACAACTATCAATAACTACATTGTTCATGAAAACTATAATTTAAGATATGCTATAAAGTGATCTATGCTGCATGTAACTAAAAACAATTTAAATTTTTCCAATTTTTAATCAATAAGTTGGTACAAATGCAAGGAAATTCTCTTGCCTCTGCCATCTAAATGTTGAGGTTACAATTATATGGGACAGTAGCTAGCTTAATTTGACCCTGAAAATATTTTTCTTGTCAGTCACTGCTTATTAACTATGAATTTAGAATGGCATATGTTTTTAAAACTTGTGATGCTTTAATAATAATTCAAGAAATGCAGATCTAGAGCCATCTATGTCTTGCTGATCTTCTACATTATTGCTTACTGATGAGCAAGTATTTCTCCACATTTATGTTATTTTTCTTGACATGTTCTTATCCAATGAAGTGCGCGGGGCCGACACCCTGACCGACAGGGAAGAAGGACCAGCACACCACTTCCTTCCAGCAACAGTTTACTCAGGAATGTCTTGCTTAACGGTTACAGCAGAGTGGCCCCGAGCCCCACCAAGAGTCTGACTATATACCTTTCGTAGGACGGCCCATGAGCCCATACCACGTTTCACACAGTCATAGGCTACTAGGCATTGACGTAGAATCAGGCTACTGGTGGGCACACCCCCGGGTCCAAATAGCAACAGTTTACTCCAACGGCTCCAGCTCGGCCAGTGCGATCTTTAAGGCAGGGCAACAGCGCTCCACAGTTCCCCCTTTTTTATTATAAGAGCTGAAATTGCACCATCAAGCAAGCACCATCATGTAGGAACCCGCGATCAAGGGCAAAATTACAGCTAATAGAAATGGCACTCACTCTACTGGGTGCAATGGGCTGAGCCCTCCAGGTGCAAGAGCTGAGTACCAAACACATGCTGAACACCCATCCCAAGTGCAATGAGGTCAAGCGACCTCCTGGGGTGCAAGGGCTGTCCAGAATGTGGATATGGCAATGGGGTGAACTCTATTGCTGCTTTAATGCCATCAGCCAGGCTTGTGGAGAAACACCAGCCTCAATGGCCTGGAATGCATGCGCCACCAGGGCCCTTTCTTGTCTCTGCATTTTCACCATCCGACATATGCAAAAGAGGCAGAGTACGTAGGCGCCTATTAAGGCAACAGCCAACACTCCTAAGCCCGCCCATTCTTTCAGATGGCTCACGGCCTGGGAGGTCCAGGCTGCTATTAGTAGTAAAGAATCGAGGAAAAACTCGTGCATCATGCATCACGGGCATCGGAATCGGGAACACTGACAGAATTCCCCATCTCGGCTCCGCTTCTCCCTTTCTCATCATCGCCAGCCAGATCACCGTCAGCAGCAGGAGGATCTTCATTTTTCGCCTTCCTCACTAGACGTTCCGGCACCCACACTGGATCCTGCTGGTCCTGTGGGAAAACACAGACAGAGCCTCGTGCCCATGTCAGCATGGGATCAGGTCCCCTCCAGGAACCTGTTAAGATATCTTTCCACTTTACCATGCCTCATGATGGGCCATGGGAATCACAATGTCTGCCTGCTGCTGAGTGGCCTTGAGAATCCAAATTCAAAAAATTTATGGTAAATAGAGCAAGAGATATTCTCTCCTTGGGGGTGCGGCCATAGCCTATTCCCCTTTTTGTTTTTGTAGGCACTCTTTGAGGGTGCGATGTGCACATTCCACAATTCCTTGTCCTTGAGGATTGTAGGGCAGTCCATGATTAAGATTAATCTCC